>SJJU01002783.1:0-44222 GCA_012932125.1 Conopomorpha cramerella | reverse complement strand
CGGTGATGTATCGGTGAACTCTCCAAGTTCATAAAGCTCGTTTTACACGTTCACACACGCGATTTATACTTGAAAGATTAGTTGCGACGCGTAACGTAATATTTTATCTGGGCAGTGAAAATCTCATGAAAAAACAGTGAATAGTAGAAATAACTCGTATAGTCACTGAGTATATTTTTATACACATTTGTGATTCGCACTGAAACACACCAAAGAACACCTTGTAGTGAGTCTGTATTCACTTAGCGTAAGAGGTGTGTGACCAACAAACGACCTTATTACAAAGTATAATTGTATTAAGTCCTGTCATTTAATTCTAGCGTTTTAATTCAGCCGTAAGAAACAACACGAGAGTCAGCCCGAAATGACATGTAGGTCCCAACGATCACTATATTTTAGATCTATGGCAGTTTCGCACTTTATAATAAGACTGAAATTTATCTAAAAACATGTACAAACATGACATAGTCTGGACACACTGTTTTCATTCCTTTTTAATTAGGTATGATCGGCCAAGAAATTGGTCTATGAGTTTTGTTAGCACTTGCGGTGTCACTAAAACATCAATAAGGTAGAGTTGTCATATTGTGGCAAGTAAACAATTATCCCTCATCTGTAAACCCATAAGTTTCAACCTTAGGGTGGAAGATCAAATTTTTTCCCCTTCCTTCCTACAGATTTTTCCCCACCTTTTCACAACCACTACATGGATTTGGAGACATTTTCTTTAAGAAAAATATTAGCCCGTGGGCATTTGCTTATTAAGCAAGTGCCTCTGCCTACCCCGCTTTGGGATTAAAAGGCGTGAAGTGTATTTTTTTTTATTAGCCCGTATTTTGTCTGACTTCTGGGCAAAGGCTCCTCTCTGTTCTCTCCACCACTCCTCCGTATTTTGAACGACTTCCTATTATTGATATTTTTATAAAATTCAAAAGTTTACCTTTGACTACAAACGAAAACTAACTAAAATATTTTCCAATTTGCCAGTACTCAAAAACCAAGGGAACATCGGATCAGTATCAAAGTGTAGCGGAAGCTTTATCTGCCGCGCCGCTGGCCGTGGCGCGTCGGCCCTCTAACGGAGATGGATGGCAGACCTGCCGGCCATTGCATCGTCTCTTTAATCTCCCAGGCAAAAGGCCAACGTCAGATCGATAGCCAGAGGCCGTGGACCATGAAAATGCCTGGCGTGTGAAGGGAAGCAAGTCACTGCATCGGGAATGTCGAGTTAGAAGGGTGTCGTCGGCCGTAGACAATACGTGGCCATTCACGCCTCGTTGAAATGTCACCCGCATTGTATACAAAAAGGTATTATTCTGTAACGTAGTGATTGATTGGTAGCGAACAAACTAAGGGTTGCATTATACAATACTAATCAGGTACTAAAACATAGTTTGTTTCTTTTTACAAACACGACTAGAGCGAGACAAACACAATATTTCCTGAAATAAAGGTTTCGAAATATTTTTAGCTTTTACTAATAGCAATTTCTCTACAATAACTGCAGAACTAATGAGAAACTCCAAAAGGAAAACAAAACAGAAACTGTCTTTATTGTTTTTGGCAAAATTCCGTTATAGGTATTATACATGGTGGGGTTCACAACACGGGCCGAGGACTTAAACCAAGATACTTTTGGCTATTTAACATAATTCTAATGTGATCCTAATAGTACAAACTTTATGGTTTAGAAATAAACTGGGTGTAGTTAGTAACTATAATCAATGAACTAATCATATAAACGATCATCGCAAGTTATCGCTTAGGAATCGTTATGTGTCGTGGTACGGGGGCATAACAACATAGACGCTATGTTGGCTGTCAGAATAGTTTTTGACAGTATGAATTTCAGTGAAGTGAGCAGTAACTAAATGCTTGCTGTCCATTTTTTTTTCTTTTTTGCTGTCCATTGCTGGTAGGATTAATTTTGTTAGGGATGATGCATTTTTTTAAGTAATCATTTTGAAAACTTTTGCCCACTTCTACGTGATTTCTGACAATCTTAAATGCTTATGTTTGAATTTTCGGCCCGTGTTGTGAGCCCCACCCTGTATATCTGACACTAGATCAGCAATAGGAACGAAATCTACCAAACAAACGCCATAAAAACTTCCATTGTTATAATTTGTACTCAAAAACTTGAAAAAGGAAAGTAGAAAATAAATAGAAAAAGGTAGATTAATGAAACAGAATATTACAATTCAACATTGTTTTATTTTTGTATTATCCATGAACACATAATTTGGTACGCAATGTTTATGATTATTTACAAAATAACCAAAACTAGGCTAGGTATGTACATAATAAGTAATACATATGTTTTGTGAACTGTTGATGATGTTCTTTTTAAAGAAAATTTTAATATATAAAATATACATTTCCAATTCGCTAATTAAAAACACAATCCTAAGTTTGGTCGATGGTTGGATTACCAGTAACTGAAACAAAACAAAAATAAAATTAAAATTTTAATTAAATAATACCTGTCAATTATTGAACAATCCCCTTACCAATAAATACAGTATAACGTATACTAAATTTATAACAGCCCTTTTGCAACCTGTTTATTCCTTATTTGCTATTCACCGATGATATCGTGTCGGGAAGGTGGCGTGTAAAGTCCTTGCAATCGGAGATCGTATATGAAAATATGTTTGAATGTAGATGAAGTGAAAAGGGTATGTCCCGACCGTGACAAATGAAGATCTCCAACCTATCCCTTTGAGATGCTAGGGGGAAGTGCATGTTGTCATACAACTAACAAGTTAACTAGAGCTTAGTATTATTTCGGGATAGTTATACAATATTTATACAGCGTCCAGGTTTATATGTACTTATTTAAATGTTTTCTTTAGAAGGCAATATTTAATAAAATTTTATTTTAATAATTACCAGCCAATTTGGTCAGTCCCATTACAAAAAGCTACGTCGAAAATTATAAAAGTAACCGTCCTCATGAATTAATTGAATTTCAAAACAAACAGAGGGCACCGCGAAACTTTTCATAAAGTTAGCAAAAGTTCTTCGACAATCCAATTCAATATTTCAATCAAGATCAAGTTTCTGCGTAAAGAAGGTTTTCTCAGAGAAGTTGAGGTGCGTGACACGAGTCAACTTAGCTATCTGTTTTATTATTTTTACGAAGAAAATACAAAGAAAATTATTTGTACGAAGTAATACTCTAGAGTCGCCATGGGACTACTTTGTACATACACTGACGTTCTTAATCCCAAAAAGGGTATGGACAGAATCTTACAATCACACGGACAATTCAGCCACATTTAGCATAATATAGAGTTACATACATACAATTCACGCCTGTCTCCCAGAAGGGTAGGCAGAGACTACAGATCTCCATTTGTCACGGTCCTGACATACCCCTTTCGCTTCATCTACATTCATACATCTTTTCGTACATGACCTCCGGTTTCAAGTACTTTTCACGCCACCTTCGGCCAGGACATCACCAATTTGGTCGACATAATATGTATGTCCAGAATATAATATAGAGTTAAGAATGTCAATATGGGCTTTCAGTTACAAGTTGCTAGATCATAGCATGAATAAACCTAAATCTCCAGTCTGAACGTACGACCACTTTCAACTTCGTATGTAGGAGGTATAAAATATAAATAGTGATTGCTATGGTCTACCGGGGCAAAAGCGACTACGGGGCTATTCTAACTTTACACGTATTTTAACACAGTATGTAAAGTTTTCCCCGTTCCACTTGCCCCGTACTCGCGTGTGCCCCGGTCGGCCTTAAATTATTAACAAGGATCGTAAAATGCGACCCTATTGAACACACACACACAGTGACCTATTTAGAAATATATAATATACTCCTCGATCCTCCGAAAAACAGGTAGGGTACACTGACCACTAGACCAGCGCGCCGAATTATTATTTATTAGTTTAAGTAGTATTTATATGTAAAAACTTACTCGTTGTCAACGTAGACGACGGGGGAGCCGTAATACGCCCTGAAATCAATAAAAAACAAAGTTAGTGAATTGTTGCAAATCCGAAATACCTAATCCAGTTTGTAGTGTAGGATTTAGTGAAAGATTAAGTATGCAAGTTTTCGTATGTTTGAATGTATGAATATAAACATTGAAAGATACATTTTTAATAATAATTTCATGTTGAGGAAATGTGAAATTGTCTTTAATTAAAATAATTCCATCAAATTGGCCCTTGGACGTAGTGGCTCAGGTCGATCCGCGGACCCCGACAATAAACCGCGAGTGGTTACCGTGGGGTTTTAGTGGGTGCGAGTCCCACATAACCCCGCCGCCGCCGTATCCATAAAGGATTTCCCCACAATAAAAAAAAGGAAATGGAACTAAATTAATCTATGATTGCCCATCTTCTTTTGTTTTTTTATAGAACACTGCTCATTTTGTAAAGATAATATATAAAGTGCAAATCAAGTAGAATATTGATTTATTATTGAACATCGGAGATTTCATCCTTCTTCATGTTTTTCCACTTTATATTATTTTATCCTGTTATTCGGGGTCTTAGACAAATTGAAGACCATTAAGATCTGTCGAGTCATACACGAGAATCATCCTCGTTGTATAGAAGAGAGAGAGGTACTACCATTCTCCAGGTCTACCCATTATGTATAATGCGAATATCTTTTTTTATCACTATGAACAAGCGTTTGACCACCATCCTGCCTGATGTTAAGCAGCGATGTGGTCTACTATGGAGCACACTTGTTCATTAGGTACCTATTCACCCGCGTCTTGAAGACCTTCAGGCTGTACTGCGCAGGAAACACAGACTCCGGTAAGTCATTCTACTTCGGTTCGCACTATGAAAGTAGACGAAAACTATTTGGTTCGCGTAAATGGTAAATCCACCAATAACTATAGATATTCCTTACGAAATGTATGAGAAAATGAAGGTGTGTATGTTTTTTTATGTTTATGTTAGTCTAAATTCGGTCGTTTTCGAATTATAAATGATATAACGCACACACTGTATTACATAATATTGATTATTGTATGTTAAAAATAGACCAAACTTTCCATTTTTCGACTCTACAAAGTAATAGAACTGAACAAACATATAGGTTACCCAATATTTGTATGTCTCTAACCAACACATGAAAAATCCCTGTGTAAATTGTAGTATTGCGGGAACGATCACGTACTCCTAATACCTGAACCGAAGGGTTAGCACACACCCACTCGAGTACTGTATTCTCCACGTGGAAGAGTCTATTTGCAAACACCAGTTCAATGGTGTATCAGTTTGATGTCCATTGCGTGAACTGACACTTTTGGGTTCAACAACCTATATTGATTACTAGTGGACCCGAAAGACGTTGTCCTTTTTTTTTACGTGGGGGAATCCTCATGGACACCCCGCCACCGCCATGGGGACAACGAACGGGGTAGTGTCGGACTCTTGTCGATTTATTAATCTATATATATAAAACAACACTCACACTTATAACTGAAGAACGATTCAACCGATTAGCCAGAAAATTGGTGGGGACGTAGCTTAGAACCAGGAGAATAACATAGGATGTTTTTATCCCGTTCCTGTGGGACTTAGTGCAGTATAGAGGATGCTATAGTTTGTATGACATACTTAAACTACGCGAATGAAATCGCGGGGCGTCCACTAGTATAAATATAAAATTAGTATAACCTCCAGGGTGACCTGTATGCGGTGTTCAGCATTGAATGTAATTTGTTTTCATAAAAAACATTCTGCTGTCATGAAAAAGCACAAAAAAAAATTTTTAAAAGTACAAGTGGAGCTCGTCCTTCTTCTTACCTCTCTGGGAGACGGGTGTAACTTATGTAGGTATGTGAAACCTCACCTGTGTCCATAACCACGTCCATGGTCGCTGAGAGCGTGCGCCGCGAGAGCACCGCCGACGACTCCAGCGCCGAGGGCTTTAGCGCCGAGGATGCCCGCGCCCAGTGCGCCCGCGCCGATCAGACCAGCGCCCACAGCGCCGGCGCCGAGCGCACCCACTGCCAGGGAACCTGCAAAAGATATATGAACGTGAAGTAAAAAAAAAAGTCAACTCCTTACGTATGCTTCGTAGGTATATTTGTTATGCTCAAAACTTACTCTAGACGGATTTCAATAAGTATGTCTCTATTCTATTGCTAGTCAGGTCTAGGTAATTTATCCCTGAGTAACGTAAGAAAGCATTTTTTATTATATCCCAAAATTCCCACAGGAAAGGTATAAACCGTAGACACCGCAATGCGCCTAATTTTTTTTTAATAACTTAATAATAATTTTTTTTTTTAAACTTTTACTGAGTATATTATAATCTACCTTCCGTCTTTCAATTTGTGTTGACAATATTCCATAGTATTGTAACAAGGTCACGTGATAACGGTTTGTCTTAAATGGTAGGTAGGTAATAAAACGTAGTTATTCTATACCTACAAATAAAGATATATAAGTTACCTGCATTAATTTATGTTGAAAATTTCTTCCTTATTCCAATATCCTGGATTACGTAAAAACTAGCTATTTATATGCTAAATTATTTATTTCTGGTCAAACTGTACTTTAAGGCTCAAGGGTTAATGAGTCAGTGAATTAATGAGATCTGCATTCATAAACAACATGTACATATGTGAAGTACCTTCTTAAACAAAGTACAATATTTATAACATGTAGAGAGAACATTATATTTTCATAACCTGTTTTCAAATATCGTAGACAACATGGCGGCACAACACGGTCGCGTTTTATTAGTTCATAATTGTATAATATAAGTAATTTAATTAATTCTTATGTTTTATCACACTAATTTTGTAAAGGCGAAAGTTTGATACTACGAGATTTTAATAATGTTAAACAAATAAATTAAAAGTAAAAGTCTTTTTAAAAAGAGCTTTTATTTACATGCTCTAAAAATAATAAAATAAACTTTAACTTTAAAACTTTTACCTTATTGGGTTTTAACCCGATTGGAATTGCTTTGATTCATACATATATCATGCTTCACCCAAGGGACATAGAAATATAACATTTTATATCGTTAAATATTCTGTTTTTATTTCTAGACTGAATAAATTATAAATTAGAAGGTTTTTTTATCATCGCAACAGCATGATACAGCAGAAATAAAAAAATAGAACCTTTGACTTTGAATACATAATGAAGTCTTAAACAGAATCGCCTACTTTAAAGCTCTTTTATTGGCATAGTGTTATGTCATAATGAGATGGAATCAGCAAAGTCACCTTTAGTAATCGTTTTGTTTGTTACTTAATACCGATCATCGTTTTCTTTATAAAACCAGATGATTTTCCAAACTCGTATCAACCGGTCCTACAGTTTATTACTGAAATTTTCGAGATACGAAATACTAAAAAGTTAAAACGGCGCCAAACTAAAACTGACTATACATCGCAAATTTCAGACCAAATATTTTGACGTGACAAAAAGATGACGTCATTGACCCGTTCGGCAAACGAGTGTACTACCACTATTACTGCAATGTTTGTCACGTCAAACTACCGTCGGTATACCGACTTTAAAATCATCCATCTTTTTCTATTAGAAAAATCATACCTTTTTTTATTTAAAAAATGGATTCCTCTAATGATTCCTAAAAACGTAAAAAAATATTTAAGGTGGCGATACGTTATAGCCAAACTAATATTATTAAGGCGAAAGTTTAGAAGGATATTTTAATGTATCTTACTCTTTAACCCTAAAAGTTCAGTGAAACTCTACTATAAACTGGACATTGGCTGTTTCGGTGGTCATCTCAACATATAACATTACAATTATTACATTACAACGACTATTGTCGATAACTGTCTGTAAACATAATCTATCAAAGAGATAGGAGGACACTATAACGATGTTTTCTTTAACAGATCTTGTAAGGAATTTCATTTGATTTATGAAGTGAGCTAATTAACATATTATTTAATAGTTTTTTTTTGTTGTGAGGCCTTGTAGGGCCTTGTTGTACCCAGTATAATTACGACCCATGCTGATCTATTGTGATCGCCGCCTATTTGGTATTTTATAGTTCAGTGTAAATTTCGAGCGCCTTTATAAAAGAAAGTACTTTTTTTTTACTCTCATCTAATGAAAATATATGTTTTCCAAGATGTGTGGATTGCTTGTGCATCAGGGGTCCACACTCACTCAGAAGGTGTATGGGAGTTTCATCCACCTCGTTGCAGAAGCGGCAAATGTAAATAGGCTTATCTCCAATGCGTAGACTGTCAGAAAATCCTACTACCTATTACATAAATTAACAATAGTGACAATTAATTTGCGTATAATACAAGTTACGTACATTAAACATGCAGCTTATGCGTAATTGGGTATCAAGTCGCCTTTATTTGTAGTAATAATTCGCTTAATATTCGAGTGACGTATGTTTACTTATCATTCCGTACAACAACACTCCCAAAGGACAGAAAGTTCATAATATCAGCGCCGTGCTACCATTTCCGCTTGTTTCGAATAAAATACTAACACCAAAAACCACTGTAAATAAAGCTATTTTTCCTGTGAAAATGCTTGCAACATCGGCTCAAGATAAAACGTAATGTCGAACAAAAGACGCCCCGGCAATCTGCAACGGGAATAATATTTTTCTTTGTGAATTTTAAATAATGCACTTTTAATTTAAATGGAAACGCACCATTAAGTTCTGTATTGCGATGCAAAATAAATCATACGAAATACATGAGATTAAATATCCAGACTCTCTAGCCTATAATTTGAGGAAATTATAAATGAGATTTTTGAAATATAAATACGACTACGAATTATCAGAGATTTCATTTAAAAAAATAAATACACTTTACGGCTTTTAATCCCAAAGCGGAGTAGGCAGAGGCACTTGTTGAAGCAAATGCCCACGGTTCACCAAGCGTATTTAACCCAACGTGATAGGGGGTGAACCCATCACCGTTATAGGGTTCACACACCTTGTGGTGTGCGGGTTTCATCACGATGTTGTCCTTCACCATACAAGCGTTGCGATGTATAGACTCTGTAAAAGAGTAACATCCAACGGACTCGAACCTGCGACCTCCCGGTTGCAAGTCAAAGATCCGACCAACTGGACCACAGACGCTTTTTCAGAGATATCATTTATTAGTTGCAACATTTTCGGAACAATTTTCTACAAATAGAGCCTATGATAGCCAAATTATATACATTATAATTCAGTTATTCCAGAGGGTTTTTTTATTTAAAACTAGTGGACGCTCCGCGATTTCATTCGCATAGTTTCAGAATTTCTTACAAACTATAACATACTATGTAGTGACACGTCCCACAGGATCGTAAAGAAAATCGAAAACTACCAACCTAGGGGTTAAAACTCATATGCATATCGTTTTTTCACTTATTGATGACACAGGAGGTGATATTTATTTTGCAAAAAAGCGTGATTATATTCTTATAAATCATCTTCAAGAAATTATTTACTTACATATTTATTATTTGACATACAACTGACAAATTAAGTTGAGCTTTGTGTATCTTCCAAATAGTAATTCCGCCATTATTAGTAAGACCCTAATGTTTATTTTCTATACCGCGTGTAAAAAGGACTCCGAGCAATGGTCTTAGAAACGATTATGGGCTCGTCAATATGAAATTCTCGTTAAATCAAATTTTACTATGACGGTAATGCAGTGAAAAGCAAAAAAAAATTGACATCTCCATACAAAATAAACAAATATTGGCTTGATCATAGTAAAAGTTAATTATATTTCCGAGCTTAACAACGTTTCAAAGACCATTGCTCGGGGTCCTTTCAAACTTAAGGATTTCTCGATGATTACGGACGCCGGCCGAAATATATTATGTTTATTATATTGTTACTGTACCCACATATTGTTCTTTGAACAACTTTCACTTTAAAATAACAACACTATTATCATAAAATACGTATCGCTTAAATTAAACATTAGCTCGATAAATAATGGATATTATTCTGATTCTTTATGTAAAACTACGTATCTTTTCCTTCACGAAAATTACTGTCGATTTACATAATTCTCAATAGTTAACTATGTCATTAATATACTTTTTTATCACTAGGTTAGCAATAGGTACTACCTACGTACCTAGTTATCTATAAAGCTTATTCATGAGATAACTAACTTCTTTTAGGGAAAATAAGTAAAGTTTTACTACTACTACTGTGTTTTCGAATCTTAGAAACACTTCTAATAGTTCCTACCTTGGAGCGGTATACCATGTAAAGATTTTAACAAATCTCACCCAAAAGTATGCCTCTCTTCTGCCTAGTGACGGGGTCGTAGACCGCCACCTGTCCGTTGCCGAGGGGCTCCAGTGCGGCCAGCAGCGGCCCGCGCTGCTGCTGCAACTGCTCCGGCTGGGGCTCAGCCTCCACCGCGAGCGCCACGCCGCACACCGCCGCCAAACACAGAGCAATGGACACCTTCATTGTTGGTTATTTGAGGCTGGAAATTGAAACGGCGAATTAGGACATTATTATGGGCCTCTTTGTATTTTGGCTATGATGTTAGAAAATACGTCGAAATGGAGTCTATGACGACTTTTCAAATGGATTTCTTAACCTTAGTAGGTTAAAAAACCTTTTTTTTTTTCGGGATAAAAAATAGCCAATATCACCCGGGGATAGTGCTATATAGCTTCCCAACGGTGAAAGAATTATCGGAATCCGTCCGGTAGTTTTTGAGTTTATTCGTTATAAACATGCATATAAAAATACAATTATTTCCTCTTTGTAGTATTAGTAGGTATAGATTACGCTAAACAAGCCTTATCGCCATGTAAGGGACATCATATCCATGAAAGCGAACATGTCAATCCGGAGAAATACTAGAGAGACAAAGGCTTGGAGACTAGACTGACTACAGTATCGTGATTGGGTTATTGTATAATTTACGCCGTTTTTCGTTCCCTCCAATATTTGGACCTTGGTATAAATACTTATTTGGAGTACGGAACTCAGGGTTGTGAAAGCGAACAATCGAGTTAGGTCACAATACATCAACCTTAAGGGCAAACTATCGAAAACTAGTCTTTAGGTTAACCTTCTTAGTACAATGACAACAATAATAAAGAAACATATGAAAGCTGTTACTTAAAAATCGTTTATTTTATTTCTACCAATAAATGTACTTACTTTTGTACAAAATTGTTATTACAGAAAAATTAGAAAAAAATGAATGGTCGAATATTGTAATGCATCAAGTACCGGATAAAAAAAATACTTTTGACTTGACTTTGGCAACAAGTTTTTTAAGGATATTATAAAAGTGACCAAAAGTGAATTAAGATTTTATTGTTAGATATTTGAACGGATGTAAGGAGATGTGCAACACTATGTACATGAGGTATCCGAAAAATAAAATTGAGATGTAAATATTTAAGAGCACAAATATTAATGGTAGTACTAATGCTTTATACAGTCTACAATTAAAATAAATACGCAACACTGCTTCTACATTTTCACTGAGAAACTGTAATATTATCGTTATCCAATTAACAATATCAAATTTTCTGCTATCAATATTAATTTTCCACTGACCTAAATTTTGTGTGGTGCTGATTTGTGAAGTGGTGGCAACTTTTGTCGTTTGCCTGTCTGCCGCTGGCATTTATATAGGTCGGTGAGATCAACTGACCCCACCTTTTTAGTGTGACGTTTTATTGGGTAGGTATGACGATACTGTTCACAGCCCTACACACGTGTGCGCTCTTCAACTTGTAGTCAATTACCATAATTATACTAACATATTATATCAGAGGCATTCCTTTAATCATTTTTATTGCTTATGACGAGATAGCGTTAGCCCTTTCGATTAGACATCCCTTCTGTCGACATGTTGGCAACAAAATGTCTAGGGTCTCAGAAATTTTAGCAGTACCTAAAACTATTACCTATTAATTCTACCCTTATCCCAGTTGCCCCGTAAGTGCGGTAAGAGCAGGGTCTGTCTTTTATTTTTTGATTTGATTTGTCACTATAACAAGGGCGACATTGCTCAGAACCCCGAACTACTCCGGCGAACCGTAAGTCGATGGTCAGTTCTCCAGTTAGATGTTTTTATTGGTCTGGAAAGCCTCTAATACAGAGTAGCAACTACTTCAGAGATAGTAGCCGGGAACGTCAGTTTAACCCGTTGGAGGGGGACACCCCGTCTGTCGTCGTGATAACTTCTTAATTGGGAATTTTCAAAGCCCTTGTTTCTCTTAGTTATGACAGGTGGCGCTAGCTATACTAAGAGAGATTAATATCAACAAAATTACTATCTTCAAGCTGTTAATAAGCGACAGTAAAATGTTTCATTGTTTGTTTATATGTTACAAAAGTGTCTGAAGTTTAAACAACTTACCCAATTAATAAAAAACGTACCAACATTTGATTGACAGAAGTCACCCTGGACACTTGTACTTTTAGATAAGAAATTTCTGGAGTTTGAAAATTCCCCATTTCTACTGTCTTAATTCCAATGTCTACAAAAATGTTAAATAGTGCCGTGCGACACGTAGTATGGACGACACAAATGTACAAACTTTAATTTAGTGAGGCTTTCCACAGGATAAGGATAAAAAGTAGCCTATGTCATTACTCAGGCTCTAAACTATATGTATACCAATCTCACTTAAATCGGCTCAGTACATAGTTTTGCCGTGAACATGAGATAGACAGACGGAGTTAGTTTCGCATTTACAATATTAGTATGGATTTAAATTAGCGAGCTAACGCAATTTGGGGTGCGACCTTCTTTACAATTTGTCCACCTAAACCTCACTGGTGTAGAAACGTCAACTCCACTCCGTAGGGGCTTTACTACTAGTGGACTCGACAGACGTTGTCCTGTCTTAACTATATCCAGGGTGGCCTGTGCCCAGCAGTGGATGTCATTTTTTTCTTTCATAAGAACCGTCTGCTGTCATTAATAAGCACAACAAAGAAATTATTAAGAGAGAGACAAATTATAAGAATTAGCGAAATCCACCCGTTCCGGTGTTATGAAATGACAACGAAAAGTGGCTTTGATTTTTATATAATAGACTAGAGGACCCAAACTTGTCCTGTCTTAAGTATGAATATAGATTTTAAAGTTTGAAACATCGCAATTCTTTTCATTTTTTTCTTTTATTCTTCATCAAACACAACATAACAAAAATGAATTAGCGATATCGGTCCAGTCCAGTTCACGCCTGATGCCGTGACCAAGGGAAATAAGAATTTTATATGTACGGTATACAAATTTTCATTTTCACGAATAAAATAATACGAAGTATAGCGGTTCATCCTGAAGAAATATAGCTACTAAAAAAAGTAACCTGTTACACGTTTGCCATTCAAATAACCAGTTTTAAAAACGTAACTTCATTCTATCATATTATTTACGTATATAATCATGAATAAGAATATCATTTGTCATGATGACTAAGAGTCGAGGAACTTTAGTAACTATTTAACCCTTAGAGTCCTTTACATTATTTTATTGGAATATGTCGCTTCAGAACAAATGTATAATTTATGGAAATTTATAAGTGTCATATTTCTAAACAGGTTAAGTCATATTGCAAAGTCTCCAGCACCTTGCAGCGTTTGTGATAATTTGAATTTGGATTGTTTCGATTTAAACTTATCCGTATAAGCATTGCGTTTCGTTGCGTAAAAATATTCCCATTGGTACACGTCCTGTTCGCAGGTCTCTAACCCGGAATCTCTCTATTGCAAGTCAAGCAACCAACCACCTCTGGACGCTCTGTTCGGCTCTCTCTCTCTCGTAAACTCTATTGCTTATTTTAATTAGGATACACCCTGTGTAGCTAATGGAAAGTGACAATTATACAATCAGAGTGTATTGAAATCAAAGTACCCTCGAGGGATTGAATTAATATTCTTAACGGTTAAACAGGAAGTTTATTTGTTGTGCCCATCAGTTCCGGGCATGAGAACAGAACTGATGTTATCACTTGCCTGTCATAAGTGGCTCAGGTCGTTCCGGACGAGGAGGAATTCTGGCAATAACGCGCGAGTGGTCAACGTTTTACTGGGTACAACGGGTTTTACTGGGTGCGAGTCGGAGGTGGGGTATCCATAACGGATTTTCCCACGATAAAAAGAAAGTTAATTTGTTCTGCATCATACTAGCTATATCTCGCGGTGTTATATATAGTTTTTTTCCGTTTCTGTGGGAATTTAGGGATAAAATATAGCCTATGTAAAGGATACCTATTTTAGATTTCTAATGGTAATTCATATCGAAACCCGTCCAGTAGTTTTTGAGTTTATTCGTTACAAACAACCATATAAAAATACAATTCTTTCCTCTTCATTATTTTAGTACTGATTACCAAGTTTGACGACTCGCAGTTTTACTAGCGGGATTTTTAGTTATTGCCGTCCCGTAAAAATTATGTTGTTTTGAATGTATTAATAACACATTTTGTAGGTAAGTAGGAATATTGATTAAGGAAGCGAATTGTTTTGTTCCCGTAACATTGTGCCAGCTCTACAAACCTTATAAACATTTCAAGCCATTGTTAACTTTACGACCTTCATGCCGAAACAAAATCTAAAGTTCACGAAAACACAAGAAATACGTAATTCGCTTCCCAAACGAGCACCTACTTACAAAATCCTTCGTAAACAGTTTTTGAGAGGTCATAATTTTGCCTAAAACAATTTATTTATTCTACAACAGAAAATTAGGACAAGCAATGCATATGCGAATACTGGTTGAGATTTTGCTTGTTGTAAGATATAGGAACTTTATAGAAAATATTTTTGTTTTATTGCAGACGGTAGGTTATACTATACTTACCTACTCTATATATTCTAGTAAGTATATTTATTTATATATAGTAAGCATATTTTTTACATTGAAAGAGATATTTATCTGTATTGAAATATATAAGCTCCGGAACTAATTGACTGTTATGTAAAGGATTTTTAGCATTCGAAATAATATCAGGCAATAGAATTTTATTGTTTTAAAAACGTTAGTGTGTTAATTCGTGTGAAATTCGTCGGTGAAGTAACCGTGTGAAGCCGGGATTAACAGGTCTACAACATTATACATGGATGGGGCATATAAAATATTCCATAGGGATAAAATTACCAAAAAATTTTAATGCAAATTATAACAAGACCTTCACGATAGTCTAAATGTGGTCCAGATACTGAATTTCGAAGATCGTCGGAATAAATTGAGCTTAAGGTTAATACTCATAAATCAATATAAACATTGCGTTGATATCGTGATGTCAGCAAATAACTTTAATGGTGAATTGACGATTTTTTTTTGGTGTTGTTTGTATATATGAAAATAGATTAAAAATACGGTTTTTCATGAAAATAGATTAAAAATACAGTCATAGCGCATGTGTTAAGATAATGTTCTTACAGTACGTATACACAATGTGCCGTAAATAAGTCGATATAGTGTTCCACTGCTTAATTGCATAATCTTCCATAATCTTCGATTATATTTCACAATAAGTCGCAAAGTTGCAAAACTTTCTGGGATTACAGCCCCCTATGATATTACTATATTCTCACAGAACACGCCTTTAATATTTCGTATTATAAACAAACTACGACAAATCCCGACTGAAATATTAGATATTAAAAATAAACTCACACGTATTATTTATTTCAGCTCCTCTAGAGACCTTTGTCTTGTAATTTGCTGAACTGTAACTGAATTGTTTCGGAACTCTAAATATATGTTTGCAATAGTGTTACGATACTAACTAAATATCCCCGACTTCACTCGCCCGAGAGCGTTAATTTTAACCATACATTACATATCCAGGAGAGCATAGAAGTTAGGTCTCATAGGCCCATATTCTGAGTATTTTTTATGGATGATTCTGTGTATTATCATAAACTGATCACCTAATAAAAAAGGAAGAAAAATAGTTGGCGACAAATTATATTGAATACTAGCTGTCCCGGCAAACATTTGTTTTGCCTTTGTACCCCGTGTATTGGGAGAAATTCAACTGGTAGATGCATAAAAATAGACAGTAGCCGATTCTCAGACCTACTTACTCAATACGCGATATATAAAATTTGGTAAAAATCGGTAAAGCCGTTTCGAAGGAGTACGGTAAGTAACATTGTGACATGTGGGAAATTTTATATATTAGATATAGCAGTCACGACAGAATATCCTTGTTTGACTGAGATTAGTAGTCAGCCCACCGCCCTAAAAGCACTAAACTATGCCTGATGAAAAACGTATTCTTCATTTCCCCGCATTGACGCCATAATAAAAGATGTTCATATTAACGAGTCCAGCAACGTTCCTAAGACCATTGCTAGGGGTCCTTTTACACACACAGTATGCCTTATTATTTATTATTATTAATTATGATGAATAACGTATAACGGTAGTTTCGTTAACGGTAGATTAATAAAGAACTCTTCGTTTAAAGTTGAGTTCTATTAAATATTGATTAAAGTCGACAAACATTACTTAAATAAAGTACAGATTGATTGCCAAATGCATGTTGTTTTCATACTATTCGTTAATTACATGAACCAACATCGTACATACATACAGACATAACACTTCACCAGTTGTTACACATGAAGCTTGCCCAATCATTTTCAATGTTACTACTGCGAGTACAAACCTCTACAATTATCAAGGAATACCAAATGAAGGAGCGAGCGTGTACTACCACCTTTACGTGTTTGTAATTTCATTGGAAACAACAACACAACGCACTGAATATAGAGCATGTTAACATAATGCTCAATTATAATGCTCAGGTAGGTACGAATCTGTTACACATTACGTGAACGACTGCTAAATTATGATCTAGAATCGTAAGTACCTACTTACAACGTAACAGACACTAATAAGGTTATAAACGGAACAATAAACAAAACTGGCACGTTTCTAGTTTTTTTTTTTACCATTGCCTCTGTGACGCTCTCAGACCAAACTCAACTAGACTTGCAAGGCGCGTAGTACCCTCAGTCTTTCTATTTCTAAGCAAGTTGGATGTAGACTCCGTTTCACAAAAGAAGTCCCCTCGTTTCCATACTTTCAGTATGGTATGGTAGCCTCGGGACTTTTTTGTGAAACGTAGTGTACTTCTGAATCCAAGCTGTCATTTTGGCAGTAAAAGTGACAGTTTGGATAATGCATGTTTATCACATCGTTGTCTTCTTTTATTCTTAACGTCAATTTCGAATTGCAAATCTAGTTGTTTTTGGGTCTGACGCTAGATTTCTCAGTAGACATGCTGCTGCTAGGGATGAAATATTGCATAAAGCTTTGAGGTAGAATTTAGGTTGGTTTAAGTATGTTTATAGAATACAAAATGTACCCCGGCGGTATTACCCGCAGTTGATTCCTTTTCCGTGGGAAATTCGCAATAGAAATATAGCTTATGTGTTTTTCCGATACTACGAGTATATTATTTCTAAGTAGCAACTCAAACAAAAAACTAATACTATAAGGACAGTCGCGCAGCAGCTGTGGACCATTGCTTGCTGCATGTACTACCCGTTGTACATGTGTAGATATTATACATATCCATATCTATCCATATCCATATGGTATCAAATTACCGTATGTCAAATGTCCCTCGATATTGTTAATAATAACGTAGTCAGATTCATGTTCAGCGATTTATCGATTCTGTTCAAGTTTCAAATAGAAATCAATCAACGTACTTACCTTATAAATATACATCTCAGCACACCTAATGTTATGTTATAAAATAATAATAGCTGATAATTAAACTAAAAGAAAATTTACAAGCAGTGACCTTAGTGAGACTATAAAAGCTCGTTTTTATATCAGACTATTTTTTTCTTTGTACTTTGTGCATACACTCAGGTAACTTCATACCCACAGCGAACCTACTAAACACGTCTATTTAGAGGTACTCGTAAGGTAAAGTTATAAACATAGCAATTTCCTATCTGTTTAATATTTCCCAGATTAAAGTTTCTTTTTTTCAAAACACGCTCCGAAATACTTATCAAAGTAGTATCCGACGTAAAAGCTGAAAACAAGCTTTACCCTATATGTTGAACTTTGTGTAGTGTTTTAAAATATTAATTTTAAATCCGTAGTTTCGCTATTCACCATTCCGAGCGCCCCACAGACAGCAATGGCGTGGCGGCGGCGAGGCACTAAAACCGTACGTGGAATATTTGATATGGCGCTGTGTAAACATACTTTATAATTATCTAGAACATACCTACTTATATTTATGTAACATGTAATGTGTAACATAGATACGCACTAAATATGGTATTATTGTTAAATTATGGCTTTAAAGTCTCGTTAGCCCTGGAATGTTTTATAAAACAAGATGTTTTGGGAATATTTGAAATGAAATGAAATTCTTTATTTAAAGGTTTGGTGCAATTTAAAAGAATGTGCGTACCCGAATTGACGGAGGAGGACACAAGACCGAACGGTGTGGCGCACCTTGGGGAGGCCTATGTCCAGCAGTGAACGTCAGTAGGCTAACATGATGATGGCTTATGTAATTTTAATGTAAATACTTATTTACTTTCATAATCATCTGGTCTGCCCATTTCATTATTGATTCCTTATAGCTACAACAACAAAATAATATATTGTAGGTAAGCTCGCCCACTATCACTTACCACATTGGCGGGCCCATATGCTCAGTTGTTATGGTGAAATTAATGGAAATATGTAAATATAATCACTTTAAATGTCTTAATATTGTAGGTCAGCAATCGCGACGTTAAAATAATAATATAATGCATAAGTATCTACAATGAGTCCTATTTAATGGTTAGTTTTATTCGGTTTACATGTGGTCTGGTGGAAGCCTTCTGAAAAAAAAAATATATTTCAGGAATAACGTTGCCTTTTGTTACCTCAGATACCTTCTTCTATATTTATACGCATTACTGCAAATGAAATGACGATTTGATCTTCGATCGAACACATGTGAAGTGAACTCCTAACATTTTAAAATAGTTATTAAACCAATGTAGTGTTTGCTGTTTCTTAGGCGCTAACAGTATTAAATAAAACGTTACAACTTATAGAAGAACCAGTCGTTTATTTAACAAAATAAAAACTAAGTAATAAAGGCACGATTTGTTATAAATATTATAACAATTTTTTCTATCCTAAATGTCGCATCAAGTCACCGAGGGATAGACAAACAACAACCGTGACTCTTAAAAAATAAGTAATTATGAAAGTACATTTTTTTTTCTTCATATCATAGCCAATATTGGATATAAAACTAAATAAGTATACTATTATCTGTCATAAAATAAGATAATATGAACAATTTGTGTTATATTTCAAAACGAATTTATACACTTTACATAATCAACGTGCAAAATAAATTGATTAAAAAAATATCTTCAGAGTCTGGTCGTTCCTCAGGCCCTACCACGACCTGACTTATAAAAAGCCTGTCGTAAGGTTGCGTTTATTTCTTGAGAGATACATCGTTGCCTTACTGTGACGTTCTATAAGCAATGTCAGTGGTAGGGCTCAAGGCTGTGTTTAAGCTACCTTAGGCTATGGATCGATAATGATGTTAGTATGTGTAAACCAACTGGTGCCACAGAACGGGAAGTCTCACTATAGGCCCCGAGCGGTGGACTGCTGGTGACCCAGGCTTAACTGCAGTACACATGATGCGACGTCAGAAAACTTGTCACTTCATTAGTGCCAACTGAAAAATAAGAAAGAAGGCTTTAATTAGTTTTTAAACTCAGTAAATTGACATGCACAGTACGCAATATACACAGCCATGGCACCGATAGACGGTATAAAAATCATGTTCAAGAATTTATGCTCGAAAAAGTACCTATTATAGCCAAACAGAAGGTGATGTATCATACATTGGTAAAGGATTACGCTATTGTAAAAACCAAACAGAAACAGAATAGCAATATTTATACTACTCGTGAAAACACCACCCGATGAACATGATGAGTTTCAGAAAAAAGGACCATTTTCTACTCAAAATTGTCATTACACACTCTACAACTGAAAAATTAGAAAGGAACTAAAGTGCTATTGTGTTTTTGAGAAAACTTTCCTGAAATTCCAATAATTAACTATTTTCCTACCGATTTAAGTGCAGTATAGGTACAACAATTAGAAAATAACCTTCCATTTCGTCTCATTTCTGACCAATCACAACATAGCACTCATGCTGCGATGTTAAAACGTCGTCGAAAACGGATGTATCAACACAAAACGAACTGTCGTTTTTATGTTGTTCTAACCATATAGTCTTCTAGAAGTTAATAAATTTAAATTTTATGTAGGTACATTTTCGCATGATTATTTAAAGTTAGAATTCCACCAATGTTGTGCTGCCTTTTGGGGATATTTATAACGTTTCCCTATTTAGGCTTTACAACGACATACTCGTAGTTAGAAAAACTTGAGTTTGGTTCGCAAAGATAAATGGAATTCTACTTTGAATTAATTCATCCACTAATAGTAAATTTTATAAGCAGCTGTGTAACCAAAGAGTAAAGCATCGACTAGTGAAAGAGACATAACCTTTTCGGTCTCAGCACAAGTGGGGTGAAAATAATTCAATTGCTTGACAGTACAGGAAACATCCACAACACAAAAGCAATCCTGAATACCGAAAGGTGTGTAAATGTGGCACTTAAAGTTCTCTACTATAATGGGATAACGATCATGACTATCGTACATATTATGTACATATATTTAGTAAATTGTGGGACAGTTTCACAAGTATGAACTACCCTTGTCAACCTTCATTGATTATAGTACAAAGTTGTAGGTAACTTTAGTTGACAGATATTAAGTTTCCGGCATTCCATCTTGTTCAGGCATAATTTAGCAATGTTTATTATGTACGGTCGGCCAAGAAAGTCAAGATTACTTTTGGTGACACTTCTTGGGTCACTGAAATATCACTGGGGTAGAATTGTGTCAAATGCGTTCATTATATTGTAACAAGTAAAAAAACATAACCATAGTGTCTGATGCCATTCATAGGAGTTTCAACCTTAGGGTCATAAACAACTAGACTTGCAATCAGAAACTGACGTTTAGAACAAAACGAGACAACGATATGATAAACATGCAGGAGTGAAAGAGCAAGAGATGTTTATCATCCGTCCCTTACAGTAGCAGGGTATTGTATGTACTTCTGGATCCAATCTGTCACTTTTACTACTAAAATGCACACATGCACATGCTACTACATCCAACTTCAAAACATATTGCTTAGAAAGACTGAGGGTGGTACGCCGCTTGCAAGTCTAGTTGTGGTTGGGTAGTAGACCAGATTCTTAGCCGACTGTACCTAAACTAATACTTTATGGTCCATATTTAAAAGCTTAAGATAAGCTAAGCTACCTGCGTAAGTAATTTTGATTAAGCATGACCACCCAAAATAATCTTGAATACCTACAGTTTTGCTGTATCTATTATAACTGACTAGTTACCCACCTAAGTACCTATTGATTAAACGCATCACAAATTTAGCTATAAACTTCACGCCTTTTGGTTCAAAGTCTGGGTAGGCAGAGGCACTTGTTAAATAAATATGATAAAAGTAAAATTAATTAAAAATTATGTGTTGAGACCTCAGATGTATCTTTAGTACCTAAATGTTATACACAGGTAAGTCAATAAATTAAGTGACTGAATTTCTAATGAAAGAAACCAGTCTTTCAAGTTTACAAAATCTCAATTTGTCCAATGCCCTTGAAATTCCTCAAAAAAATCCTAACATTGTTATTATTACTTCAGATAGATTTAAAATGTAATACCTATAATATATATACATATATTACAGCACAAGTGTGGTCATTGACGTCAAGGTTTTATAGCATTTACTGAAGTAAATCAAGCCGAAGCTATAAAAATATATAAACAAATAAATATTCATACACTTACGCAAAATACTATTTTAAAAAAGATTGCATAAGTGGAAAATTATTTCGTAATACGGACGAAAAAGTACATTGAACTCATAATCATGAATAACGAAATAGTATAATATTAACTCGCTATTTGTTGTAAAACAACAGGTCAAGGGATTCGCGTTTCGAGTACGAACGTAGTTATTTTCTGCGCACGCGCATCGTACAAAAAACAATGGGTAGTTCCCACAAGCCCCCACTATAGTACGTAAAGCGTTTCTCAATAAAAGTGCTAGTTCATACAGAATGACTTCGGGGTCATGATTCGGACTTACTTTTTCTTACTCAATAAATGTTAGCGATCTCAATGTTATACTTCTGTTCCTGAATAAAGTTTTGTTTTTCGTTATAAATATTCGTGTGACCGATTTTGTTTTAAATGTTAGATAAGAAAAGATTATATTTTCTGAGCTAGAAAAAGTTGGTCCCGGATCTTGGCCCGAAGTCAGCCTGTATAAATGTCCTAATATAAATTGTATCATGGTTGTGTTTATAATGGTGTCATTTTACCTACATAATTTAATTTAACACTTTATTGCACTCTATTATCTGTCAGTCAACGTCACAACATAGGAGAGCATTCGTGCGGATCAGTATTATAAACATATCTGTAAATGAAATAGTGGGATTATGTTTAATTTTGCATGCTTAAGAAAGGCAAAACAAAAATACGGTATGCACACAGCAACTAACACCTTTTGCTGCGTATGTAATTTACCTGTATATTATACAAATAAATAAACGAAATTAAATATTGTCTAGTCTGGTTTTTAAACATTACTTTCAAACATGACAGAGTAATAATTATTCACTGTCAATTGATCCTTCATAGAACTAATCGTCTGAGCAAATAGACTGTAACAATGATATCATAATAACAAGTCAAGGCAGATCTCAGGGTAACCATGCGGGACATAAACTTCTAACAAGAACCGCATGCGCCAAATATTACGTAAACTAACGATGCCACCCAACCATACACCAACTAGAAAAATAGCATTTTGCACGTAATCGGATAATGCATCAGGTATGTTGCGTGAAAATTACGATAGTACAGGTGAACATTATAGTGCCGGCACGTAACGAGACTGTAATGCAGATGCCGATCGGCACTCACCTATGGACTTGTACGTTCCATTCGGGGCCGTGACTGTAATATTGAATTGAATTTTTCAATTACCTACTCCATTCTACATACATACATAGTTATTTGGGGATGTTTTTTTTAATGGGCCATACATGCTTTTTAGATTAAAAATGCATCATAGCCAGAGATTCGTGGCACAACATGTTAATATAATGCGTGCACTTTTTCTGTACACAAAAACATTTTACTAGGTAACAGTTTTTTTTTTAAAGGAATACTCATAGAATTTGTACAAGTAGTTTTTAAAATCGACCTTGCTTCGATTCTCTGGCATATCACAAAAAAGCTGTTTTAGGTTTATGGCATCTACTTATTTAAAGTTATTTTCCACCAAGGAAACTCTCATATTTACCAATGGGGAGATAAACTGATGGCGCATTATTGCTAAATGCTGGTACAGTCGGCAAAAAATACTTTGTACCATTTTGTACAAAACACGCATGCAAAACGGGTTATATGTTAGCTTTGCCGACAGTACCACTCACTTGCATTTTCAAACTTGTTTGTCATTTTGACAGTAATGACGTATCCAACGAGGGTGCTGCGGCTCTTCAGCTTTGTTATATCTCCCCAGCATTCCGGTTCCTAAGGTTTTCGAAGCGGATTGGCTTTTCAAATAATTAGTAATCTAGATAATGCGTAGTACAGGATGATTTGTAAATACCCTTGTAATTCAAAGAGTATTATAGTAGTAACTATTGCAGACTATTGTAACATAGTGGCGTGTCTGAAATCTCTGGAACGAAAATTTCGACCGCTTCACACATGAAACACAATCGATTGATCAATTCTGTATGGAAATGCCGAAATTTTCAAATGAACACTTTTTGAAATGGACTCGTTAAGGTTTACACAAACAGTAGTCTTCGGCTCAAAAGGGTATATCTAAATCAGCCTGTATACGTAATGTTATGTTTAGTTCCCCCATCTGATCGTGCTTAGTAAGTCACCTGCTGTACCCGTAACTGTGGGAGGCGTGGGAACCGCCACTGTAGTGGTGGTGGGGCTTGCTCTTGAGCGCGATGACTCCGGCCGCACCCACAGCCGCGCCGCCGATCTTAGCGGCCTTCAGTCCTAAGGCACCTGCCCAAGGAAACATAGCATTAAGTGATTATGTAAACTTTGCAAAATGAAGGATGAAAACAGACTCGGTGTTGAAATAGCAGGTGATCATTTACATCTATATAGAAAATTAGTTTTGTCGTTGGTTTGTTGTACACACACACATATTTTGTAAAGGTAACTAAGCTTTAGGACAAATTTTTCGTCATACAACTTCCGTATGGAGTTAAAAGTGAGTTTGAGTTTTAGAGAAAAATTGGTGATTTTCAACGTTTTGCCAATATACATTATTATTAACAATGTCTTCCTTTCAAATCACTCTATACATCAAAGAAAACCGCATCAATATCCGTTGCGTAATTCTAAGGACCTAAGCATACATAGGGACGGACAGCGACTTTGTTTTGATCACTCTCTACACATTTTAAATAATTTATTCACGTCTTTTCTCCGTCATAAACAAACGGACGGTTTAAAACCTCTTACCAAGTAAAAGTTTCTTTTTGAGCAGCAAAAGTCCTCGCTTGTTCCTCGGGGCCCTCTCCAGCTCCGGCTGCTCGAAGGGCTCGTAGACCGCCAGGTCGTCGGGGACGGCCAGCGCTTCCACCGCCTCCGGCTGAGGGTAGGAGTAGGACGCGACCGCGAGGCACAAAAGAACGAATACTGTCGACAGCTGCATTTTGCTAGTGCTCTGGAAATAAAAAAACAACTTTAAGAACAAAATGCCGGACAGAAGTTTTGTTGGAAAATTACAATTTAGATTTTAATCCAACGCATTTGTACAAAGTTTTAAAGTTTTCTTTTCATAATGCCCTGTAAATGTTCCGAACGTCAGAAAAGGTTAGAAAAAGAGTTTAAATTTTGCTTCATTATTTTTATACAGCGTGTATTTTTAGCGTCATTATTTTTATAAATCCGTATTTTTGTGATTGCCAGTACCTCCTTATTATTGTAAAAATGAGTCTGTGGCTAACTCTATTAAAACAACTTATTAAAAATATTATTAAATACATTTACAATTAACTAGAAGTTCGAAGGTTAAGTTGCAATTCAATAAACGTGACTACTATTGTGCCACTTCCATTCATTCTCGTTGTACCTTCCAAGTCTTGCCAATTAATTTAAGCTTGACTATTATACTATACTATTTTTCTTTTGTAGAAAATTACGGACGATATTTAATTGCTTGCCTTGCCTCTTAAAGGTACAAGCCATATAAACGAGCCTTTATCTTCATAACGTCACTTGCTGTACGAACTTTTTAATAATACATTAGCAATATTACACAAATCCAATTGACATTGACATAAGTGTACTTAGGTATTATGCGTTTAATGCAAGTGCCTGGTATGTTTTGTTTTCTTGCGACATCCACTCAAACATTGTGCTTGAGAAGTCGTGAAGTCAGTCTTTACGATGTACAACTCAACTCTTTATGAAGCCTTGGCCCATTTTCTAAGAAGTTTTTCGAAAAAGGCAACGTTCTCATTGATGTATTGTCAATAGTTACCTAATTTGCTCATACGCATAATTTGCGTTACAATTGCGAGCACAAAACGGCACGCAATTAACACGCGCGAGAAAACAGATTAGACCATAAAAGGGTATTCATGAGTTAAAGCCGTCTTGAGTACCTAATGAGTACAGTATGTGATTATGTAATTTACCAGTACTTTTTCAATCAAACGAAGCCTAGTTGCTTCAGAAATTAGATTGTGATGTGTGATTTTTTATATATTATTTTAGTAGTAAGACTCCAAACAGGAGAATACTTGACGATTCAAAATAATGTAATATTTTATATCATATCATAATATAACAAACAGTCTTGTAACGCGTATTGTAATGGATAGGACATGATAGATAATTGAATACTAACTAGCGTTCTCCGCTATTTAATCTGTTAATTTAGCTCGCGTGTCATTTCGGTATAAATTAAACCTAGATACGTCAAGTTTATAATATATTTCAAAACATGGTTCCGTTTTTGTTTTTCTTTAAAATGTCACAAAACTTAGTAAACACTCCTTATTTTCAACCACCTTCCCATTAATATTATTATTTAATAGGATAAGGAAATTACCGACCGTAGTCTAGTACCTATAAAACTAAACGCGGATAAAGCTATTGCGGATTATTCTCCTAGTAGGTGTCTCGTATTAATAATTTTAAGATTTTAATCCCAAAGAAAACATAGCGTTTCTTATAGCGACGTTTAATTACTAACTATAGACGTTTAATTATACTTTTCTGTGTATCTTGCGCATAAATTATTGTACCTACTTGAATATTTTATTCTTATGAATGGGAAAACGTCGACCTTTGGTTTTAACAAAAAAACAGTAGGGTTACTACTACACTAGAATCTAGAAAGAAGTAAGAAATAAATTCTAGATATTATCAAGTTTATGAATTTTAAAATGTACGTAAGGAATTAAGTTCTAGGTTCGCGGACACAAGGTGTTATTTAATAATAAGATAACATAAATGTTTATCCTTGTCGTTTACAAACAAACCATAGAGATGTGCAGATAATGTCAGTTTAATTTCGGATATGAATACTCGAACTTCGTGCACTTTTTAGCGATAAAAAACTTTGCGTATCTTGAAACCATTAAAATGAAATTTCCGCGACTAAAACTTACTTAAGTATTATCGGGTTAGCCGTGTGACCTCACTGTGTCTTTTCTTCAGATCCGACTGAAAGCAAGAGACACCATCCCGCGAATTTATAGTTGTAAAAGGGAGCCATTGATAACAATTTTATAATATTATGCAAAATCTTTGCAGATGGAAATCCCAAATTGGTTGATTTGCCTTGCAAATTTCATTCCATTTAAAATATTTGACTCCAGATAATAATAGTCACTTTATTGTGGATTGACGAGTTCACGCGGACGTCGTAATGTCTACATTTTAGATCGGAATGATGCCCACCTGTGAGATAAGTGCCTACTCTTCACGTAGCGACCTTGACACCACCCTTATCCTTTAAATTATGTACAAGTATTAATAAAATTTGCTGATAACTTATACCTACTTTAATTGATCAACCGTATAAAAAATAGCACATAATTCGGACCGCACACAATCACAAAATACCTATTTTACACCATTAAAGCACACAATGGTTTTATAGCAAAATCGCGATATCGCCGATTGTTAATTGCTGCATACCTTGATAGGCTGGTTTATGTTCCTTGATCACAACACTGCACTGCAGTCACAATTCAACAGATGACACAGCAGCGGGGCCCAATACTTTTATACAGAGTGTGGAAAGAAGAGATGGGAGGGCGTCGTGGCTGGCGGCGGTGGCGGCTGCGGCGGAGCGTCGGGCGCGGGGGCCTGCGTGTGCGCAGGTTACGTTCCGTTCAAGGAAATTGCGTGCCCCCGTGGACAAACTACTAAGAACCAGAATTAAAACAATATATTCGGTCGTGCCCTAGATCCTCCATAAATGATTGTTCGGGCCCAGTCTTTGTTGTCAAACGCCTTTTAGGTACTATAGAGGTAACCGGCCGCGCGCGACCAATAGAAACCTACCAAGTTACAAAGAAAAACATTTTATGTAAAGCCTGAACAAGCTGGCCTCTGGTTTGTGATAGTACAATAGATTTGATTTTGTTTTTCTTATGAAAACAGCCCGAGGGTAGCCGACAAGTAAATTGGTTAATATTGGAACTTTAATGTTGTTGTTCTGAATAAATATTGATATTGAATAATATTATTTCAATCTGTTTCACCGACAAAAAAAAATAATAGCAAAAATACTAGTAATTTTAATGTGGATGCCACAGACACATATGATATATGTGCCTACACAATACCTATGCTAAGATGTTTGTGACTAGGTGAACGCTCTCTACATTTTTAACTAATTTTCAAAATTATTTTACCAATACGAAGCTACATTATTATTTGCCAACCGGCACCTACAACTGTTTAAATTTAAAGTTGCACAGTTCCAAAGATAATCATATTTCCAATTTATCTGTTAAATCAGCATCTGTGGTCCAGTGGTCGGTTAGCGGATACTTCACTTGTTAACTGTGTGGTCGCGGGTTCGAAACCGGCGCGTGGACCTGTACCAATGGGACTCTTTTTCGGAGCTTATGTATGCAATGCAACGCTCATACCTGTGAAGTAAAACATACATACATACACTTCACGCCTGTCTCCCAGAGAGGTAGACAGAGACTACAGATCTCCATTTGTCACGTACACAGATCGTGTCTACATTCATACATCTTTTCATACATGATCTCCGGTTTCAAGTACTTTTCCCGCCACCTTCCGCCAATCTGTCAAGGAAAACATCGATCTGAAACCCGCGTAAACACTATAACGGCGATGGGCTCACCCTTGGTGAACCGTGGGCTTTTGCTTAGCAAATACAAAAACCTTACTACTTGCTTAGCAAAAAAAAGTGGGGTCGCTTTGGGACTAAAAGACGCGAACGACCGTAAACAACTAAAAGACCGTATGAATCTCTTCATAAGATAATCTAGCCGTCACTGAAGATTATAACGCTTTTGTCTCAGACTTCCTATGAATATATATTGTTATTCTCAGGATTCTGTTTACCGCCAACGTCTTAGGGAAAGAGATGCAGAGGCTATTCATACATTTACTATGGTCGTGTGTCCACCGCATGGGGAAACGATTGTCGTCATATCATGACGATCTGATCATAGCCAGAAAGTATCTCGGTAGTACCGTTACCGAGCGAAATTATAAAAGCGTTTTATAATTTTGTCAAGAGAGTTATAATCGAGCAAACCTTTCATGAAATAAAGATTTCTAGTTGAGAACATAAAAATCTGGAAAATTAGGATTGTCGAGTAGGTATTTTAATGTCTAATGGTGCCGACAGACTTATGGCAATCGCCATTTTAGCGAAACGTCACCGTCAACTGACACCGGATAACATCTCCCGATCGTAGCCGGTTTTCGTCTAGTAAATAATATTTCATCGCGTCCTCTACTAAATAATATTGCAGGCTTTTAATATGTTAATATTATTAATTAAAGTAGGTCGAAATACTGTTTACAGTAAAATTAACTACAGAATAAGGTAAAGATAGTTAGGTACTTTAGTCTTTTTTCTTTTTTTAGTCTTACTCTAGAGTGGAATTTTGTGATGTCATCTGCACTCGAGACTAAGAGTTTTTGCAGAAGTAATTTCATTTGTTTTTTTAGAAATAGCAAAAAAATACGGGTATTTCAAACAGGTAGGTTTATCATTTTCCCAGATTACGTACATTTTCCTTCCTGCGCCAATATTGTAGATACTGATTTCTCTATTTATTCATGATCTTAGATGACTATAACAATCTGTAGGAGGGTATTCACCTTAGTTTGGGTAATTAATTACTCAAATCGCCATTAATTTAGCTCTAACAGTAATGTGACCGGTTAGCTGTCATAGTAGGATAAATTATAACAATTTTTTTTAAATACTTCCTGAATACCCCGCTCAAAAAACTGTACGGTGAACTTTGAACACTCTAAACTCCCTGATCTCTTTATTTGAAAAATGTCCTAGCGGTGCCCAGGACCCGCCCAGCACCAGCGATAGATAAAGGCATCAAGGCGAATTTAGTCAGAATAGTCCGACATTATCCAGTGCCGTCCCCGCAGTAGTGCTATGTCCTTAAGGGTTTCTCCCAAAAAAAACTCCATAATAACCAAAAACTTTTCACTGTGTATGCTTGATTGTGGGGCTATGGCGCACGGGCGGGGACTCGCGCTTAAAATATGGCCCCTGTGTAGCCGTGGCTGTTCTGCGGTGAGCTTGGTACCGCCGTCATTATATCGAGAGCTGAGGGGTGCATTTACCACCCCTCATCCGTCCCGGAGATGGTCCGTGAAGGTCTAGCGCAGCTAGACCATCCTTAGATGTAGTTACTCAGGTCGTTCCGGGGGCCCTGGCTATAAAGCGCGCGTGGTCGCCATGGGGTTTTGTGGGTGCGAGTCCCACAATACCCGCAGTAATATCGGTGCCAGTCTGATTTAATAATATTAATACATACAAAAATTCATCTAGATGCACACAAGTAATGCTTATAATGTCTATAATATAATCATAGTCTCAGCCCACTGACGTCCACTGCTGAATATAGGCCTCCCGAAAGACTCCCCAAAATGATCGGTCTTGTGCCTTTCTCCTCCACCACCTTGTTGGAGGTCTATCCAATGCGCTTTTCCATTAGTGGCCGAGATTTTCAGACCTCATCTGTCATCGGTCTTACGAGCGTGCCCTGCTCATTAGTATTTGAGCTCTGCAACTCGCCGGACTACATCGCTGACTCTGGTTCTTCTGTAGATCTCCTCATTCCTGAATCGATCGCGCAGACAGACCCCGATCACAGCACTTTCCCTTGCTCGCTACATGACCTAACACACATAAATATAAGGACACGCGTGAACCACTTCTTTTCACTAAAATTTACTCGATAAGAGATGGATTTATGAAGGAAAAGTTATGAAAATTGACCGAAAAATTACTAATTCATTAATTACTAAGTGACATTCACAACCTGTTAACGCACCCACTCAAAACCGCGATGCGTGCGATTTTGCGGTTTCGTGTGGGAGCCTTAAAGGCCAAAGGTTGTACGTTTTATGTCACATTATTGGAAGAGATGTGTATCGATCGTTTCACACACACCCAAGTCGGTATTTCAATCACACTAACTTTAAATCGCGGGGTTCCAAAAGTACTTATAAGAGAGGGTTGGGCTCTTTAAACGATTATCGGGTCATGGGATAGCCAATTTTTGACCAACACCAACCAACACGACACATGCAACTGTGTTGAATGTTGAACGAAAAAGCTAAGCTCGAGCTTATCTTTAGCTTATCTTATGTTTGAGGCGATAAAAATATTGAAAATGAGCCGTTTGTCATGTCAAAATCCAAGTACAAACAAAAAATAGTTTTTTTACTGACCAGAATGGGGAGAAAATTGGCAACTTTTCAAATTACCGTCACATTCTGCTAATTTCCGACCCAGATGACATAACTGTGGGGTATCCATAACGGATTTGCCCACGATAAAAAATAAAAGGTGGCCAAATGAATAATAATTACATCGACAAACTAGTACACCCAGTAGTATCGGTGACAGAGTCTGGTTTAATGACATGAATACATTTAATACGTACAAAATTAAAATACCTAGACGCACACAAGTAATGCTTATCATCATCACTAGACCTATTCAAAAATCGACTGTCGTCATCAATGTAGGATCTTTGACCACTCAAGTACAACTCGGTCGTTAATCTATATAAACATCGTCTCAGCCCACTTACGGAAAACGAGCCGTTTGTCATGTCAAAATCCAAGTAAAAAGAAAATAATTCGATTTTTTACAGACCAAAAGAATGGGGAGAAAATTGGCAACTTTTCAAATTACCATAACAATCTGCTAATTTCCGACCCAGATGACATAACTGCGGAGTCAATGGTATCTCCAAACGTGTCACATTAGAACATTTTTGCGTATTAAAATTGTGAAAGTCGTTGCCGAAGGTTGAAGGTATTTTTCTAGCGTATTTTCGTGACAAGGTTATGGTATTTGCTTAAACATCTCACATACTAAACAGATTGACAAAACAAAATTCACTCGAATGGATATACCGTGGGAGGTTTCTCTAGGAATAGCTGCCACGGCCTACTTACTTTGATGTATTTTTTTTATATCCGTTGTGGGCCCTCGACATAAGCATACCTTCTAAGGCATGCCAGATGGGAAAGGGAAAGATGGGAATTTTCTTAGCTAAGCAAGATCTATCTATCTTCGAAGCTTTTATTTTAAAATATTACGTATTATATTGCCAATATCATTACAATTGAAACCTAAACTCCAATTGTTAGAGAAAAGCATGTCTGTGTCCAGAGATTTTGCTTACCGAACAGGTATTGTAAATGTAAAAAAATAGTTATTATGTTTATAAAGTGCGTCCCACGGACATACAATAGGTAGGGAGAGTACCTTTAATATTTGACATATTATTTGCTAACATAGAGTCAGAAATACCACGAATTCAAAACATTTTATTTTTTAATTTAAAAAAAACATTTGATGTAAAATTTCCCGAGTAGCGGTTTCGTTCCCGGTTCCACTGTAAAATTATTTCGAATTCTATTAATGCAGTTTTAATTATTTTTTAACTTAATATAATGTCGTGTTAAGCCGTGGGACATACAAATATTAAAACTTTACAAGCTTACTAGTGGACGCCCCGAGATTTCGTTCGTATCGTTACAGTATTTCTGTGTACCAAATTGCATTAAAATCGATTCAGTAGTTTTGGCGTGAACGCAAGACAAACAGACAGGGTTATTTTCGCATTTATATACGTAATATTATTTCTACCGAAATCTATCCCGGTAAAGCGAGTGAAACCGCGAATACCCTCAAGCTCAGTAGTCAATAAATAATAATTACCCAGTTACCGCGGGTAACGGTTGTTATTTACTCATAAAGTTAATTAAACTGCTTAATGCTCACATCAATCAAGTACATATTCAACCCATCACAGTCAAGGGCGGGAGCGCCATAAAGCCTAATAAAGCTCATATAAAAATACCAAAAAGCTCTCGCCTGTCATATTTCACAACCTCTCATTACCTACGTCGTTCCGCGGCCAAGAAAAAGTGCCGTGTAAGGGTTAGGTATCCTTGGATAGTTACCCTATAAATATGAATCAACGACTTGAAAAAAGTATGTCATCGAAGCTACGGGATATTAAAAGTCAGGTAGAGAGGCGGTCTAGGCTAGCTTATAGGCTAGTCTAGGGATTTTTTTTTCGTAACATAAATAAGTAATTAGTTTTGAGTAAATATTTTTTTTATATCCATAGTGGCTTTACTTATATATATTAACTAGTAGACGCTCCGCGATTTCATTCGCGTAGTTTCAGTATTTCATACAAACTATAACACAATTTTTAATGACGCACTCGGATAGGGATAAAAAGTAAACAAAGTCCTTCCTCTCAATGATGTATACCATATTTAATTTAAATCGATTCAGTAATTTTGGCGTGAAAGCGAGACACACAAACAGACAGAGTTACTTTCACAATAATAATAGTAGTATGGGGTCTGCATGACTGCAATGGTCAGTGGATAGTTAAATTAAATGCTCTGAAAAATTGTCGATTATATTATTAGCACCAGATCGTGAAGCACATTCAAGTTCGGTGTTCTTATGAGATCTTGAATATATTGCATAGTTAAATCAATAAGCCCATCTAACGTTTCCGATATAACTTAACAACCATGTTATCCTGTAGTAATAGGCATCATAACATCAATGTAGATAGCCCACATTTCACCGAAAGTGGAGCAAATTTCATGTTATATAGATATGTGCTACGGTTCAACCTACAAGCCTTTTGGTAGGTATTTAAGATTCCTTACGCGATGTTTTCTTTCATATAATGAGCGCTATATACCTGCGTACGTATGGATAGAATATCCTTTGAATATCCCATGGAGTAAGCTTTTGAACTTGCAAACGTTGGGAAAACCCAAGTCCAACACATTGCGGGATAGAGGTATCCCGAGTCGAGGGACCGTGGTCCGAATTAATCAGAAGAGTTTTATAGTTAACCACACACTTAACTACACACATCAATTGTCTAGGGATCAAGAACATTTTAGCTCTAAAAAAATCTAATTTATTTAAATCTAATCTAATGTTCTGGATTGGTCTCCTACCTAATTCTCCATACCTGTATCAATCACCACATTTTGAATAAATTATGAATGAATTCAGTTTTTGTAAAATATACTCTTGATTGCAATCTTCTAAAATGTATTTGATCCCTAGGCACTTTTGATGTGTGTATTACGGTTATCTAGTAATGTAACGAGGTTTTGAATTACTATTTTAAAGAAAAAAGAACCGCCTTTGTCCAGTACTAGCCGCCCGCCCATATTTTTTTTTACAGTTCTCTTCTATTTATCGGGTTTGCCATCTTCAAACCCTGATTTCCTTATCATAGAGCCACCTTGGAAAAAAAATATTTCCAAAAATTTTCTTTTCAATATTACTTACTAGCTTTCCGCTCGCGGCCGCACCCGCGTGGCCTTCAGTTATATTGCGGTATAAAGAACAACTATAAGAAAACTTATCATGCCTACGGAGAAATCTAAATTTCCCTCGGGAATATCAATTTTTTTTCGGGATAAAAATTACCCTATTAATATTAGTAAGGATTTTATTAAAATGCCGTGTGGTGGCGGCGAATAGAATACATATGTCACCATCCCAGCCCAACTTTTCTTTTTTTCCCAACTCATCATGGGGGTCGTAAGAGGCGACCGCGGGAGAACTCCAGAGAATGGGCAGCAGCGCTCTCTGTGAGTTAAACCACCACTGCAATCGCCAACCCGCCTGCCAAGCGTGGCGATTATAGGCATTTCACCCCAAATGACGAAAAACATTGGGGAAGGTTCTCGTCCAGCAGTGAATGTTCTGTGGCTGATGATGATGAATGCCTTTTTGGATGTCGCTTAAAAAGAAAAAAAAGACAAGATTTGACAGTATAAAAGACTCTTTTCAACATTACCTACATAAAAAACAATATTATTTTTCTTCATCAGTTATTGTACACCAATAAACTTAAAACTTACATGTATTTATTAATGTTGTATTAACAAGTATTGGTTAATTAATTAAAAAAAACATATAAAATAATTACAGTCTGTTACCAGCAGTATGTAGCTAAATTGATTAGGTAAGTATAAAAAAATATATAAATAAGCTTGCGTGTAGACAGAGCAGTGTAGTGTGAACAGGTAACATCGCGGCAATCTATTGATAGTACTATTGAATAAGTACTTAGTGTATTGTAACTTTTATTTATTACACACTACAAAGTATAACATATAGGCACTTACCTACATAAAAGAAATACAGTTTTTTTGTTTCCTAACTAAAGCACATGACCTGGGGTGCTTGCCTCTAGTTATAACGCTCGCCGGGTGATTTATCTATCTTCGCATGTAACTATTTAAAAATACTTCATAGTGCGAACCGCCAGGGCGTGGCATGATTTGCCGGAATCTGTGTTTCCTGCGAAGTATGATCTGGTGGTCTTCAAGTCACCTCATAAACAAGTTGCTCCATCGTAGGCCACAACGTTGCTTAACATCAGGCAGGATGGTGGCCAAACACTTGTTTAATTATTTAAAAAAAACACACAACAATGACAACTCTTGACATCCACAGGGTATAGTTTGGGGTCAGGTGACCGTGGGTGAAATATCCCGGGATATTTATTTACGAGTATAACATTATTGTTGTGATCTGGCCGTAATAATTCAGTACACTGCGGAATCCAGGAGTAGGTCAAATAAAGTAAACAAAATCGACAGTTCGAGCACACAATATAATTCAGTTGCGGTCGAACTACCATAGCAATAGACTTGCCCACCAGGGACGTACAAATAACAGGTAAGTACCAGCTGTACGGTCAGCCAAGAAAGTGGTCTATCAGTATTAATGACACTTCCTGTGAAACATCAATAATCGATAAAATAGAGCTGGTATATTGTGACAAGTGAAAATTTTACTTAAATGTCTAATAACATTCATTAATTTATTATACTGTCCGTTAAATGTGGAAGGAGTCGGGGAACAAATTATTGGCCGACCGTACCTAATAAATTAGGGTTCATTAGTTAGATGACGCTTCCTGTTTGATGACGGGCTCGTTGGTGTAGTGGTCAGCATGTCTGCTTCTATTCCGTAGGGTCGTGGGTTCGATTCCCAGCGCTGACAGATATTTCGGTGATGAGCTCTTAAGTAGCAAGTAACCTACCCAAATACCTCTCAGGTGCGTCTGGGTGTCTTTTATTTATATAAGTATGTTATTGAAAGAAAAAAAAAATATGTAGGTATATTTCGTTGTCTGAATTCCATAACACTAGTGTTGTAGCTACTTTAAATGGGATGGACGCAATGTGTATGTTGTTGTAAAATATTTATTTAATTATTATATAAAAGCGGTTCAATGTAACAAAAAAATTAAAAAATTAAACAGGTGAGTCAGGATTGGAAAAAAAATGGAGAACCGTAGTACTTAATCGTCGTCTACCATTTTGGGAACATGATATCGGGGCCATGACCTGAGCCCACTTTTACTAACTAGGTAAAATAAAGTATTCCTTTTCAATAAAAATATTTTGTAATATAATCAATAAATGATGAATATTTTAAAGTGACCCACACAAACATTAAAATTTAACTACTAAGTTCAATTTAGAAATCTCAAAAGCAGCCTTCAAATCGCAACGATTTACCGAGTTAGAAAATAAATGGATCCAGATCATGGTCCCGATGTCACCCTGTATATTAACTAAAAAATATATTTCTCTTTAAATCCTTCACACTCCCCATATTCAACTTGTGAAGGTTCTTTCAAGAGCACTAGGAATTACGGATGTAAACTGTATTTTTGTCATTCCGTGATAATGGATCAGGTCGTCAAGTGAACTTTGGAATAACGACGACGAGAGTAAGCTCTCTAGGTGGTACACATAAGTACTTTCTTCAGTTCCTGCATGCCCATTTTAGTATATTTTCGCCATCAAGCCAACACCACCGGGGGCGTATTCTTGTCATCAATCCGTTGGAAATTCAATTAAAACGAGTTACCATACGAACGAGAATATATTCGGCGAGAGAACAGCGATGTCATATATCGTAATTTATATACAGTTTAATGTCAGCGCGTGAATTCGTAGACAAAGGAATCGTTGAAAGTGACGTACGTAAAAACAATTTCAGTAAATAATTATAGAGGATGAGTGATTGATTGTCCCGCGGACGTCTCCGAAATGTCTCTCCACTTTGATGAATTGTTCTGATAAAACTTTGCAATTTTCAATATTTACGTGTACTGAATTTTAAGTATGTAGAGGTACCTATCTAGTCGGTAGTGTATGAGTCATGTTTCTATACTGTACGTTATCAGTGATGAGGCTTGCGTGTAAGTGCTATTTTGCTGCTAATGTCACAAAAAAAAAATTTTTTTTAGGGGCACTTACATTCTTGACAGGTTTGGCGCAGGCATCCTGGCATCATTAGGTTGAGCTCAAGTTTGTTTCATTGCCTGCAGCGGGAGGCAATGTTATGTTAGTTAGGGACAGGTGCCTGCATGTCTTTAAACCTACAACGGATTTTAATATCTTTTTATTTAGTTGATAGAATGATTATTGAAGAAGGTTTATATCTATAATACATGCATATAATAGCAGAGAAACACTGTTAATAAATTTATGTTATTTACTGGTGATGATATTGTATGTAAACCATTACGTTATTCGCTGTAACGCGGATAAGTAAATTTACAATTGAACTACATTATCTAGGTTACATACTACAATAAATCTTTTGCAATTAATTATGTTAATGAATAGTTCTTCTCAGCGCAGAATTGAATAAACATCATAATACTATAATCCCGTAACTATGACACAGCATAAACCGACTTCGCGCGACCTCGCACGCACGCGCACTGTAATAAAATTTGACCTCATAAGACGAAACTGTGCCAGAATCTGTATATTTACTTTGTAAGGAATACCTCATTTAAATATTAGTTTAGAGACGAACAAATATTCCGCTAGACTATAATACTTAGCAGATAATCGGGGAGTGGCGATTAACTCTTAGGAGCGCTTTCTGAGTTTCCCCTCAAGCGCAGATATCGATGTCCTTAAACGTATTTGTGAAAAAGATAAAAACTAGGCTCTATTGACACTTGAGTACTGATTATTGTTTTGGAATACAGGCCTTAATGTCTTGTGTTAAAATACCTTTATTGCCAAAGATAGTATTTGGTCCCAGCTTAGGGTACCACTTCAGTTAAGCTAAGAATATGTGTGATATGTCCAATTAGGAATTACTTTATTTGTAAACCTTATCAGAGAACTAGATTTCACAACCTATTATATCTTCTATTGGTACGAATTAATGTGACAGTAAAAATTAAGGGTCCGGAGTCAGAAACAATAACCAGTACTACTCAAATGTCGCTAGAGAATAGTTTCTTTTTTTTTTCGTTTCAACTGACGCCAAAACTTATAGCACACATCAGTCGCGCTCGTACAGGATGAAAAAGACGTTTTTTGCACAGATATCTGTGCTTCAGGGGAGTTTCAGAATGAGGATATTTTCTGCATAAACAGATACCACACCGAAGACCAGAAAACATAAACAACTTTTTTTGTAATTCAGCTGATGAATTGTGAATGCAAATGTAGTAAATCAAAGTAAGTATAAAAAAAGTTTTATCTCTTTTTTTGGTATGAATTCAAGCTTAGAGTTATAGAGTTATAAAGCCAGTCTACGTCTTCGTCTACAATAAACGTGACCCTACAACACGCAATGCCCTAAAAAGTCCTCGAATGAGTCATGTACCCACCTAGGTTCTTGTCACATCTTGGAAATTCCGTATTTACCATAAAGTTAAAGGTGTTCTGGCATATTCATCACATCAAGTAGCCCTTGACATTTCAATTTATGCGTGCGGAGAGGGCCGGATGCTCTCGATTCCTCAATGATCCGAGTAAAGCATATATGCGTGGTGCTAAGTAAGTGCAAACTCAGAAATGATTTGGGTTCCATTGGTTCCAATGTCAAACTAATATTATTTTAAAACACTCCCTTTTTTCGAAAAAGAGCAGCTTTGTAATACGTATAAACACACGAATTCGCTAAACCCTTCAGCCATGTTCGTAACCAATGATTCATAAGTTTGTACTTTGTTAACGTTAAAGTGGATTTTTATAGCTGTTTCGTAACCAGTTATGTATGTATACTACTTCGATACACTTTCATAACTAGGACCTCGTGTCGTGTATGGTGCCCTGGTACATTTGATTGCAAAAACTAACCAACATTGAGGTAAATAACTTCTATTTATAAATATTGACCGACACTTATTTCTTTTGCCTGTATAATATTTATTGACCTATCTATTTGTAAATAGTTATAATTTTTCCGTGTAATCCGTATATTTTCGGATGGACGGTGAGACGAGAACAGAACTAATAATGGAATATTAATATTATATTATTACATATATGCAGTTATTGGAGGCCTCGTCTCGGCAAACGGAGTTTAGGACGCCCTCAGGCAAGGTATTCTTTTCCACTTGGACTGCGCTTTATATATTCCTATATGTTTATAATGCCTTCACACAAACGGTGACTGTGCAAAAAAATCTCTCAAGCATTTTTATTACATTTCATTCAAAAGAAGTTTTAATGGAAACAAAACTTAGTTTAGAGAAATCCTTCATAGTGAGTTTTGCTCACACATAGGTAGCTACTAGGCCTGAGCTTGGCCGTGACTGCAGGATGTTGACCTTTAGGATGTATGCCTATCTATTAAACGGTTTACTTGTTTAATAATACGTACTTACTAACTGTGTGTTTTGTAACTTGAGTCAAAAGTTCAAATATTCGATGTCAGAATACAATAACTGTTAATTAATGTTACCTCCTCCCATTATGCATGTCATTTTTTTAAATAAACGAATGGACGCCCCGCAGGTTCACTCGCAATTATCACTGTTTTCGCAGCTCCTTTTAAGTTTAAAATTTTCCACGCAAAACATGCGCGGACCATAAGAAACGTATAAAAAGAAAATATTCAATTTGGTTTCACAGTGCAGATGTTAAACTAGTACATGTGAACATTCTGGAGATTAATTTACTTTCTGTATAGGTTCTACGTCTAAAAACAATGTTCTTTTCTTTATTTGTTGTGTTTTTGGAGGTGTTTTTTTAATATCTTATTAAATAGGTTGTACAGTTAGTTACTGACACAACTGTCACCTAGTTTACCATACCAGTTAGAATAAGACGCCAAGTTCTAGATAAGAACTAATTTATCTTTTTCAAGTATATTTTTATAGAAACAGGTGACAGTTGGGTGACCTAACCGGACAACACATTTAATGCGATATTTAAAAAAAACACTGAATAATAAAATACTGGTAAGTTAAGTACTCATTTATCATATATATATCATATACCTGTTAATGTATTACCTGCCAATGTATTACACTCCAAAGAACACAGACTACTGAAGTAGGTCAGCAACTTTGCAAGATTTATTCGCAACTTGAATTCCTCGTAATGAATCACTTTACATGAACATTTATTTTGTTATGCGGTATTCGAAAACAAATAATAAAAATGTCCTACGAGTATAAAAAATTCAAAAAAATAAATTCAACTATAACGGTTATAAATCGGACAAATTGGCAACATTTGTCGTAGATACCTTTCATAACAACCGAGTAAGAGCTTAGAAAATCATAGCAGTGCATAAAACGACAAAAGAAACCTGATGGTATCCTACTAAATTCGTTGCATAAAATTTAACCGTGCAAAATTGAACAGTGTTTCTCTGCCATTATATGCATGTAAGTATTATACATATACAGCCAAAGAAAACCGCATCCAAACCCGTTGCTTGGTTTTAGAGCTAAGCATACATTGGGTACTGATACACATGTTAGTTAGTGGCATGTGTTTGCAATTCCCGTAGTCCGTAGTCCTTCTTGCAAATTGAAGCTTTGAGATACTTGACGGCCTTACTTACTTGTTGGTTACTTATCGTAATAGCCCCAAAAGCAAGCCACTAGGTAGCATGTCTACCATTACCTACGTATAGGGTCATACAGCGGGAAGCGGCTATGTTTTATAATATGCATTGATGATTGATATAATGATCCGGATATACTATTTTAAACTTTAGTCTACTGATTCTGTGAACCCAACTAAGTTAATTTCAGCAGGGGTCAATGCCCCAAAACGAAAAAAAATCGACCTCCTTGTACAACAAACACAATCAACTGATCGAGTTTGTATATTATTAATAGCGTGTATTCTCGATAACCGTATAATATTATTAGGCATTAATTAGCAAACATGTTCGTCATTGTCCGTGCATTATTGGCCATTGCAGGTTCATTGATTTGCCTGCGTTTCCTTGTCGAGGCTCGAACGCACACTGTTCGTGTGTACAGTCGACGCCACTAATAATGTTATTACTCTGTTTTGATTTGTTTTGTATTAACTACGGCAAACAGAGTATAGGACGCCCTCAGGCAAGGTGTACGGATTTGCGCAAGATGGCTCGCAAAAACTGGATGCAAGAAGCCGAAAGCAAATCACAGTGGCGTTCAGTTGTAGAGTCCTATGTCCAGTAGTGGACAAAAACTTTATTACGACCGTGTTCGACTAGTGGTCAGGTCACCTGCCTCTAGATAACGGTCCCGGGCGTCCAGCCGACGAAATATTGCTTTAGTGAGAGGAATTTGTTACGTGCGTCTGAGTGTTTAAATCATATATAATGTAAGTATTTTTGGTATTATATTTGGTATATTAAAGTATGGAAGTATATCAGTATCCGACACTCATATTACCTACGGGGTTACGCCAATTTGGGGTCAGGACAACCAATGTGTTCAATTTCTCGAGATATTATTATATGCCGAGATTTTATCCTCTCTTCATTTCTCCTGAAACTACAATAATGTCCCACCGTTACCATTGATGGGAATACTGATACAAATGTAATTTGTAAATTCAATCACTACTTACTTTACCCATTGTGTTTCTATCGTAGGTACTTCACAGGAGATTAAATAGACAACATGATTCCAATATTCAGTCCGTTTCGATAACTGGTTGTTAATGTAAGTATACACAATGAAAATAATATAACCCACTCCAAAATTTCGTCTCAATACGTCACGAGGCGACAAACATCCCCACATACCTACCTACCTTACCCACGTCTTGTACTAAAATATAGCTCGTGTCATAATTTATTAGGTTACAATCTCCAACCAAAACCCAATACAACTAACACCCATACTGTTTTATCAAAATCAGGAAAACCTAACTAGTTTTTCCCTGAAAAAGTAACATACATACATTATCAAGGCATTTTTATGTATTTTAGTCAGCGTCTGTGGTTCAGTTGGTCGGATGCTTGACTTGTAACCGGGAGGTCGCGGGTTCGAGTCCGGCTACTGGACTCTTTTTCACCCTATGTACGCAACGCATCGCTCCAGTGGCGCGCAATTGGAGAGGCCTATGTCCAGCAGAGGACAGGTATGGGCTGCTGATGATGATGATGATGATGTACGCAACGCAACGCTCGTACGGTGAAGGACAACATGGTGATGAAACGCCCACACCACCAGATGTGTGAACCCTATAACGGTGGTGGCCTCACCCCCTGTCACGTTGAGTTAAATACGCTTAGTGAACCGTTGCTTTAGCAAGTGCCTCTGCCAACCCCGCTTTGGGATGAAAAGGCGTGAAGGGTATTTTTTTTAATGTAAGATATTTCTTATTATTTTAGTACTACATTAGAACAACTCGACCAGATAGCAATACACACAACCCTTTACTTTACCCTTTATGTTAAGTTCCATCATGTTTTTTAATAAGGTTACCTGGAAGAAATTGCTCTGAGCGATAGATCGCCTTTTGCAATATTAACATTGTCAATTGTACATTTGATATGTACAGAGTCCAATACAGAGTATTCATTCATTTATTCATTCAAACATAGAATATTCCCACATATTACAAAAATACACATTAGATTATTAACGACTAGGCGTCTCGGCAAACATTTGTTTCGCCACAGGAAGTCGCTTTTGTACCCCGTGTATTGGGTGAAATACACCTTTTAACCCTTCCCTGAACTTTCACCATAATTAGCCAAATTGGTCCAGCCGTGCTCTAGTTTTATCGAGACTAACGAATATCAATTCATTTTTATATAATAGACTAGCTTTTCCCCCGACTTCGGTTATATTGCGGTATAAAGGAATATTTTTGTTTTCCCTCGGGGATATCAATTTTTACCGGGATAAAAAGAACCCTATTATTTAAACCGGACTTCTAACTATACGTTTGCAAAATTTCAAAGCAATCGGTTCAGTATTTACGGCGTGAAAGCGGAACAAACAAACTAACTTTCCCGTTTATAATATTAGTAAGATTTCCATAAACATACACGAAAATAATCAACTCCAAACTAATATAGGTAAATTGGATCCGACTGTACCGGCAGAGTTACGGCACCCAATATAGAGCTGGGTAACATCAAGTGCCGCTCCACAATGCGCAGACAAGTTAATTATTCCGAAACGGTATTCTTGCACCCGACTGTACTTAGCATGTAATTCTAATTACGTGAATAGCGTGGACGAAGTGACATAATAGTGTTGCATTCGGCGACGGGGCGTTCAGGTTTCATTGCAATTTAAATAAAACAGGCACGTCTCGAGTTAGCGCCGAGCATTGGAAGTGGCCTTGCAAGTTGCAGCCATGGTGACCGCGCTCGCCAAATATTCTGTAGATGCTATAATAGGGCCTGCCCCGCGATTTCCTCCGCGGAATTTCAGTTATTCACACTGAGTAATGTTCGTTGTTTCAGAAGACACGCCTTAGATTTCGTTGCCTACCATTTTTTTTTTTTGATAAATAAAGTACGATTGTTATTCCGATGTCCAAGCTATATTATTATGAAAATACATTGAGTTCAGTAGTTACTGCGTTAAAGAGTAACAAACATCCATTCATCCGTTTATAAAATTAGTATGATACTCACAATTATACAGACCATTTCAACAACGTTATATTTTTTTTAGATGAAAAGGTGCAGTGTCTATATTGCTTTAAAATATACTGGTGAATTTATTGAATGAATATTATGCGAATCCATTATGGTGTACGGTTACTACATCGTACGTACGTGTTTAAAACCTACTAAGTAGAATGAGAGATTTTCTTTAAAAAAAAACCCACAAAAGGAGCGAGTCCGAAGACAAACTGTCATATAATAAAGTAGTTGCATCTCTTTCGTTTCCGGCTATCTTTAACAACTTGTTTTTTTTTCAGAAATCTCCTCCTTATAGTAAGTAGTGTATGATGTATTGCTTATATTCCTCTATCATTAATTAACTAATCCCCTTATCTGCTAGGTGTAGGTGAAATTTTGATGTGCCACAGATTTTCATTGGTGTA
>SJJU01002782.1:0-53096 GCA_012932125.1 Conopomorpha cramerella | reverse complement strand
AGATCAACGATGTATTTATATAAAATTTTGTAGACATTAGGCGTTAGGCTCCTCACCTATCACGCTCAGTCGCCCAACCCTATGGGATTCCAGAATATCATATTATGAAAGATTTACGTGACATTTGGGTTACTCATTAGAAAAGCATCTGTGGTCCAGTTGGCCGACTTGACAGTAACCGGGAGGTCGCGGGTTCGAGTCCGGCTACTGGACTTGTACCAATGGGACTCCTTATTAGAGCCTATGTACGCATCGCAACGCTCGTACGCTGAAGAGCAACATCGTGATGAAACCGGCACACCACAAGGTGTGTGAACCCTATAACGGCGATGGGCTCACCCCCTGTCACGTTGGGTTAAATACGCTTGGTGAACCATGGGCATTTGCTTTTCAAGTGCCTCTGCCTACACCGCTTTGGGATTAAAAGGCGTGAAGTGTGTATTTTGGGTTACACATGTCATCAAAACTGATAAATATTTTTTTTTGCCCGGCTGCACTTTTATACATTTATCAAAGAATCTTCAGAAAGTGGTACCAAAAAACTTCCATCAAGGAACCATATATATGTCAATAACGCAAAATAAATCGCCCTTCATATAAACGTACGATCCACTGATTTACATTTTGTCTGTAGTGATCATTTCGTTTAGGACATAAGGTTCCTTTGCTAATATGGTTTGTTATAATGAGCTGAGTAATTTCTAAAGTTTTGCTAATATTTTAAAAGTTAAATACTAATACGCTTGGTGAACCGTGGGCATTTGCTTTAGCAAGTGCCTATGCCTACCCCTCTTTGGGATGAAAGGCGTGAAGTGTATATTTTTTTTAAATACTTTTTTTTATGCTTACTAATTTTTTTATGCAAAAATGTTGTGAAATCGTACGGTAAATGTTACCGATTTAAAAAATATAGTTAAGACAGGACAACGTCCGTTAGGTGCACCATACCAAGATTTTTACGTCGACGGACAAATTTGACAGTTCCCATTAACACGATTTTATACTCTGTTGCAATCAAGATAAAGCATAATTTTCACGATCAAGATCTGTAACTAATACAATTTTCAATTTAATTTACATAGCATTAAAATTTCATATTGTACGCACAAGAACTATCAATTTGTTACGTCAAATTAAAAAATCGAGTAAATCAAAGACAATATCATGAACTATTCATCGCCTTCAAAACTATCAAATTGAAACTGTCCCTCCCAGCTTACGGGTAACGCGCTATTTTGAACCTTCTAGAACCTAATTCTAATATCTGTGGGAAAATAAACTTACAGTGGGTCATGACATCAATGACATTTGTCGACTAGGTATACATTTACGTATTATTTTTGTTTTTAACACAAGTAAATGAAGAGAAATTATTTGCAATATCTTCGCTTTTTCGAATAAACTATAATAAAATAAAAGGTTTTTACAATGTCTTCGTTAATGCACAATCATTGCCTATTGTTCTTCAATACTTTGAATCAAACTTAATTTCTTTTGCAGTTGTATTAAATACTGTTTACTTACCTTTACAATCGATGTCATCAGAGATAATTGTGACGTCGTAGAACATTTTGTGTTCAGGTATAAAATGGCGTAGGAAATCTAGTTCAGCATCAGTTTGGTTCCAGCTCTCAAGATGAGAGTAGCAACCTTTGTGATCTTGTGCATTGTGCAGGTAAGATTTTCTACTTTCTTTTCGTTGTCACAAATCCATGAAAAAAAAATACACTTCACGCCTTTTAATCCCGAAGCAGCAGGCGCACTTGTGGCAAATCCATTTCACTTACAATTCATCAATCGTTACAATATGACACGAGTATGGTATAGGTTACTTATACTCGCAACTGGAAGGTAGTGGGTTCAAGCCTGGCTGTACTAGACGTGTACCTATGAGTTGGTTTCTTGTTCAAAGCCCTTGTACGCAGCGCTCGTGCGCCGAAGGAAAATGTTGAAACCCGCATCTTACATGATGTGTGAAACCTATAACGGCGATAGGTCCAATCTCTATCATTTAGGGCTCCAAATAGGCTGGTGAACCAGTTCGAAATTACCGTTTTGAAATTATGACTTTTACTTTGTTTGTGTGTGTATATTATTTGTAGTTTTTAGTAATTAGTGATTTTTTAGTATCTGTCAGTGGCACGACATACACACATCAAAAGTCAAGAACATTTTTAGCTCTAAAAAAATCTAATCTATTTAAATCAAATCTAATCTTCTGGATTAGTCTCTTACCTAATTCCCCATGCCTGTATCAATGACTTATCACCACATTTTGAATAAATTATGAATGAATTCAGTTTTTGTAAAATATATTCTTGATTGCAATCTTCTAAAATGTACTTGATCCCTAGACACTTTTGATGTGTGTATTTACCATTGTGATTATACTGAGAGAGCATTGAGTAAAATCCAAGATAAATAAATTATTATGTGACTGCTGATTTGTCTAAGCGCGAGAAGATAAAATAACCCTTATTTCATTATGACAGAATTCAAATGTAATCAATGTGGACACGAGTATTTACCAATACACCGCTTTTCATCGGAAATGATGATTACTTCGTAACCTAATGTTGGGGTAGAAAATTCACAAGTATTAGTGGCGAACCAATGGAACGGTATTTTATTACATGTAGTGGAATAAATACAGCTCTTAAAAAAATACATCATTATTTTTCTCCAACAAGCACCTCCTAATCACATGAACAAAATATACAGGTAGGCACCTATTCAAAGTCAATTTTACTTTTACAGTGCATCACTGCAGACGCTAATTTCAACCAGTTGTTTCAAAACTTCAATGACATTGAAGGACAATTCAAAGAAACTAATACAACACAAGAAGACCGATTCGAAATAAAAGATGGAGAAATGTACGAAGAGCTGGTTACTCGAAAGACATTCGATTTAGGTAGACCCCCTAACCCAAATCATGAAAGACGGCAAAAGGTGACAAAGATTTTCACCTTTGACTATGATGATTTCGGTAATGAGATAATGGTCGAAGAAGATATGGTGGTAAAAAAAGTCGACCAATCATCGTCATCATCATCTTCATCGAGTTCATCGTCGTCCTCCTCGTCATCTGCTAGCTCAACATCAGGTCAGAATGGACAAAACGGTCAAAATGGACAAAACGGGCAAAACGGATGGACTGGTACAACTAATGTTATAAATGTAGGTCTTGGCCCATCGGGCTCGTCTGCTGCTTCCTCGGCTGGATCAGCATCTAGCTCAGGGTCTTCCGCTGGTCAAAATGGTCTCAACGGACAGAATGGACAAAACGGCCAGAACGGACTAAACGGCTGGAATGGACCTACCAATGTCATTAACATAGGCCAGGGATCGTCAGGAGCCTCCTCAGCTGCCTCGTCGACTTCGTCTTCATCTAGTTCTTCAGGCGGCCCAAGTGGTCCTGGAGGTCCAAACGGACTTAATGGTCAGAACGGACTTAATGGTCAGAACGGTCTGAATGGACAGAACGGATACGGCCCATACGGAGCAGGAGGACCAGCCAGAGAAGACACAATCATCATAGTGGACACTTCATCCTCGTCCGCTTCCGCCTCATCTGGCTCCTCGTCGTCATCTAGCTCAGGATCCTCAGCTGGACAAAATGGACAGAACGGTGTCAACGGACAGAACGGGCAAAATGGTCAAAACGGCTGGAATGGTGGTACCAATGTGATCAACGTTGGTCCCGGAGCAACAAGCTCTGCTGCTTCCTCGGCTTCATCTTCCTCTGGTTCTTCAGGTGGTTCAAGCGGCCCAGGTGGTCTTAACGGACTTAACGGTCAGAACGGACTCAACGGACAGAACGGTCTGAATGGACAGAATGGTCTTGGTCCAAATGGACTCAACGGCTGGAATGGTCTTGGTCCAAATGGACTAAACGGCTGGAATGGTCCTGCCAATGTGATCAACGTTGGTCCCGGATCATCGGGCTCATCTGCAGCTTCTTCAGCTGCAGCTGCGTCAAGCTCAGGCTCTTCAGCTGGACAGAACGGTGTCAACGGACAAAATGGACAAAACGGCCAGAATGGACTAAATGGCTGGAATGGTGGTACCAATGTAATCAACGTTGGTCCCGGTGCATCGAGCTCTGGTGCCTCCTCGGCTTCATCTTCCTCTGCTTCTTCAGGTGGTTCAAGCGGTCCAGGTGGTTCTAACGGACTTAACGGTTTGAACGGACTCAACGGTCAGAACGGTTTGAATGGACAGAATGGTCTTAACGGACCAAATGGACTGAACGGCTGGAATGGACCTACCAATGTCATCAATGTTGGTCCTGGAGCGTCAAGCTCTGGTTCCTCCGCCGCTTCATCTTCCTCTGCTTCTTCAAGTGGTTCAAGCGGCCCAGGTGGTCTTAACGGACTTAACGGTCAGAACGGACTCAACGGACAGAACGGACTGAATGGACCGAACGGATATGGACCATACGGAGCAGGAGGACCAGTTGAAGACACGATCATCATTGTTGATACTTCATCCTCGTCTGGTTCATCATCATCTGCAGCCTCCTCATCATCGTCATCTAGCTCAGGCTCCTCAGCTGGACAGAACGGAGTAAACGGACAGAATGGACAAAACGGTCAGAATGGACTCAACGGCTGGAATGGTCCGGCCAATGTGATCAACGTCGGTCCCGGGTCATCGGGCTCATCTGGAGCTTCTTCAGCTGCAGCTTCGTCAAGCTCAGGCTCTTCAGCTGGACAGAACGGAGTAAACGGACAGAATGGACAAAACGGTCAGAATGGACTCAACGGTTGGAATGGTCCTACCAATGTGATCAACGTTGGTCCCGGATCATCGGGTTCATCTGCAGCTTCTTCCGCTGCAGCTGCGTCAAGCTCAGGCTCTTCAGCTGGACAGAACGGTGTCAACGGACAGAATGGACAAAACGGTCAGAATGGACTCAACGGCTGGAATGGTCCTGCCAATGTGATCAACGTTGGTCCCGGATCATCGGGCTCATCTGCAGCTTCTTCAGCTGCAGCTGCGTCAAGCGCAGGCTCTTCAGCTGGACAGAACGGTATCAACGGACAAAATGGACAAAACGGCCAGAATGGACTAAATGGCTGGAACGGTGGTACCAATGTGATCAACGTTGGTCCCGGTGCATCGAGCTCTGGTGCCTCCTCGGCTTCATCTTCCTCTGCTTCTTCAGGTGGTTCAAGCGGTCCAGGTGGTTCTAACGGACTTAATGGTTTGAACGGACTCAACGGTCAGAACGGTCTGAATGGACAGAATGGTCTTAACGGACCAAATGGACTGAACGGCTGGAATGGACCAGCCAATGTCATCAATGTTGGTCCTGGAGCGTCGAGCTCTGGTTCCTCCGCCGCTTCATCTTCCTCTGCTTCTTCAAGTGGTTCAAGCGGCCCAGGTGGTCTAAATGGACTTAACGGTCAGAACGGACTCAACGGACAGAACGGTCTGAATGGACCGAACGGATACGGACCATACGGAGCAGGAGGACCAGTTGAAGACACGATCATCATTGTTGATACTTCATCCTCGTCTGGTTCATCATCATCTGCAGCCTCCTCATCATCGTCATCTAGCTCAGGCTCCTCAGCTGGACAGAACGGAGTAAACGGACAGAATGGACAAAACGGTCAGAATGGACTCAACGGCTGGAATGGTCCGGCCAATGTGATCAACGTCGGTCCCGGGTCATCGGGCTCATCTGGAGCTTCTTCAGCTGCAGCTGCGTCAAGCTCAGGCTCTTCAGCTGGACAGAACGGTGTCAACGGACAGAATGGACAAAACGGTCAGAATGGACTCAACGGCTGGAATGGTCCTGCCAATGTGATCAACGTTGGTCCGGGATCATCGGGCTCATCTGCAGCTTCTTCAGCTGCAGCTGCGTCAAGCGCAGGCTCTTCAGCTGGACAGAACGGTGTTAACGGACAAAATGGACAAAACGGCCAGAATGGACTAAATGGCTGGAACGGTGGTACCAATGTGATCAACGTTGGTCCCGGTGCATTGAGCTCTGGTGCCTCCTCGGCTTCATCTTCCTCTGCTTCTTCAGGTGGTTCAAGCGGTCCAGGTGGTTCTAACGGACTTAATGGTTTGAACGGACTCAACGGTCAGAACGGTCTAAATGGACAGAATGGTCTTAACGGACCAAATGGACTGAACGGCTGGAATGGACCTGCCAATGTCATCAATGTTGGTCCTGGAGCGTCGAGCTCTGGTTCCTCCGCCGCTTCATCTTCCTCTGCTTCTTCAAGTGGTTCAAGCGGCCCAGGTGGTCTTAACGGACTTAACGGTCAGAACGGACTCAACGGTCAGAACGGACTGAATGGACCGAACGGATATGGACCATACGGAGCAGGAGGACCAGTTGAAGACACGATCATCATTGTTGATACTTCATCCTCGTCTGGTTCATCATCATCTGCAGCCTCCTCATCATCGTCATCTAGCTCAGGCTCCTCAGCTGGACAGAACGGAGTAAACGGACAGAATGGACAAAACGGTCAGAATGGACTCAACGGCTGGAATGGTCCGGCCAATGTGATCAACGTTGGTCCCGGATCATCGGGCTCATCTGGAGCTTCTTCAGCTGCAGCTGCGTCAAGCTCAGGCTCTTCAGCTGGACAGAACGGAGTAAACGGACAGAATGGACAAAACGGTCAGAATGGACTCAACGGTTGGAATGGTCCTACCAATGTGATCAACGTTGGTCCCGGATCATCGGGTTCATCTGCAGCTTCTTCCGCTGCAGCTGCGTCAAGCTCAGGCTCTTCAGCTGGACAGAACGGTGTCAACGGACAGAATGGACAAAACGGTCAGAATGGACTCAACGGCTGGAATGGTCCTGCCAATGTGATCAACGTTGGTCCCGGATCATCGGGCTCATCTGCAGCTTCTTCAGCTGCAGCTGCGTCAAGCGCAGGCTCTTCAGCTGGACAGAACGGTGTCAACGGACAAAATGGACAAAACGGCCAGAATGGACTAAATGGCTGGAATGGTGGTACCAATGTGATCAACGTTGGTCCCGGTGCATCGAGCTCTGGTGCCTCCTCGGCTTCATCTTCCTCTGCTTCTTCAGGTGGTTCAAGCGGTCCAGGTGGTTCTAACGGACTTAATGGTTTGAACGGACTCAACGGTCAGAACGGTCTGAATGGACAGAATGGTCTTAACGGACCAAATGGACTGAACGGCTGGAATGGACCAGCCAATGTCATCAATGTTGGTCCTGGAGCGTCGAGCTCTGGTTCCTCCGCCGCTTCATCTTCCTCTGCTTCTTCAAGTGGTTCAAGCGGCCCAGGTGGTCTAAATGGACTTAACGGTCAGAACGGACTCAACGGACAGAACGGTCTGAATGGACCGAACGGATACGGACCATACGGAGCAGGAGGACCAGTTGAAGACACGTCACCGAATTGTTTGATACTTTCATCCTGGTCTGGTTCTATCATCATCTGCAGCCTCCTCATGCATCGTCATCTAGCTCAGGCTCCCTCAGCTGGACAGAGGAAGTAAAACGGACAGCAATGGACAAAACGGTCAGAATGGACTCAACGGTTGGAATGGTCCTACCAATGTGATCAACGTTGGTCCCGGATCATCGGGTTCATCTGCAGCTTCTTCCGCTGCAGCTGCGTCAAGCTCAGGCTCTTCAGCTGGACAGAACGGTGTCAACGGACAGAATGGACAAAACGGTCAGAATGGACTCAACGGCTGGAATGGTCCTGCCAATGTGATCAACGTTGGTCCCGGATCATCGGGCTCATCTGCAGCTTCTTCAGCTGCAGCTGCGTCAAGCGCAGGCTCTTCAGCTGGACAGAACGGTGTCAACGGACAGAATGGACAAAACGGTCAGAATGGACTCAACGGCTGGAATGGTGGTACCAATGTGATCAACGTTGGTCCCGGATCATCGGGCTCATCTGCAGCTTCTTCAGCTGCAGCTGCGTCAAGCGCAGGCTCTTCAGCTGGACAGAACGGTGTCAACGGACAAAATGGACAAAACGGCCAGAATGGACTAAATGGCTGGAACGGTGGTACCAATGTGATCAACGTTGGTCCCGGTGCATCGAGCTCTGGTGCCTCCTCGGCTTCATCTTCCTCTGCTTCTTCAGGTGGTTCAAGCGGTCCAGGTGGTTCTAACGGACTTAACGGTTTGAACGGACTCAACGGTCAGAACGGTTTGAATGGACAGAATGGTCTTAACGGACCAAATGGACTGAACGGCTGGAATGGACCTACCAATGTCATCAATGTTGGTCCTGGAGCGTCAAGCTCTGGTTCCTCCGCCGCTTCATCTTCCTCTGCTTCTTCAAGTGGTTCAAGCGGCCCAGGTGGTCTTAACGGACTTAACGGTCAGAACGGACTCAACGGACAGAACGGACTGAATGGACCGAACGGATATGGACCATACGGAGCAGGAGGACCAGTTGAAGACACGATCATCATTGTTGATACTTCATCCTCGTCTGGTTCATCATCATCTGCAGCCTCCTCATCATCGTCATCTAGCTCAGGCTCCTCAGCTGGACAGAACGGAGTAAACGGACAGAATGGACAAAACGGTCAGAATGGACTCAACGGCTGGAATGGTCCTGCCAATGTGATCAACGTTGGTCCCGGATCATCGGGCTCATCTGCAGCTTCTTCCGCTGCAGCTGCGTCAAGCTCAGGCTCTTCAGCTGGACAGAACGGTGTCAACGGACAGAATGGACAAAACGGTCAGAATGGACTCAACGGCTGGAATGGTCCTGCCAATGTGATCAACGTTGGTCCCGGATCATCGGGCTCATCTGCAGCTTCTTCCGCTGCAGCTGCGTCAAGCTCAGGCTCTTCAGCTGGACAGAACGGTGTCAACGGACAAAATGGACAAAACGGCCAGAATGGACTAAATGGCTGGAATGGTGGTACCAATGTGATCAACGTTGGTCCCGGTGCATCGAGCTCTGGTGCCTCCTCGGCTTCATCTTCCTCTGCTTCTTCAGGTGGTTCAAGCGGTCCAGGTGGTTCTAACGGACTTAATGGTTTGAACGGACTCAACGGTCAGAACGGTTTGAATGGACAGAATGGTCTTAACGGACCAAATGGACTGAACGGCTGGAATGGACCTGCCAATGTCATCAACGTTGGTCCTGGAGCATCGAGCTCTGGTTCCTCCGCCGCTTCATCTTCCTCTGCTTCTTCAAGTGGTTCAAGCGGCCCAGGTGGTCTAAATGGACTTAACGGTCAGAACGGACTCAACGGACAGAACGGTCTGAATGGACCGAACGGATACGGACCATACGGAGCAGGAGGACCAGTTGAAGACACGATCATCATTGTTGATACTTCATCCTCGTCTGGTTCATCATCATCTGCAGCCTCCTCATCATCGTCATCTAGCTCAGGCTCCTCAGCTGGACAGAACGGAGTAAACGGACAGAATGGACAAAACGGTCAGAATGGACTCAACGGCTGGAATGGTCCTACCAATGTGATCAACGTTGGTCCCGGATCATCGGGTTCATCTGCAGCTTCTTCCGCTGCAGCTGCGTCAAGCTCAGGCTCTTCAGCTGGACAGAACGGTGTCAACGGACAGAATGGACAAAACGGTCAGAATGGACTCAACGGCTGGAATGGTCCTGCCAATGTGATCAACGTTGGTCCCGGATCATCGGGCTCATCTGCAGCTTCTTCCGCTGCAGCTGCGTCAAGCTCAGGCTCTTCAGCTGGACAGAACGGTGTCAACGGACAGAATGGACAAAACGGCCAGAATGGACTCAACGGCTGGAATGGCCAGCCCAATGTGATCAACGTTGGTCCCGGATCATCGGGTTCATCTGCAGCTTCTTCCGCTGCAGCTGCGTCAAGCTCAGGCTCTTCAGCTGGACAGAACGGTGTCAACGGACAAAATGGACAAAACGGCCAGAATGGACTAAATGGCTGGAATGGTGGTACCAATGTGATCAACGTTGGTCCCGGTGCATCGAGCTCTGGTGCCTCCTCGGCTTCATCTTCCTCTGCTTCTTCAGGTGGTTCAAGCGGTCCAGGTGGTTCTAACGGACTTAATGGTTTGAACGGACTCAACGGTCAGAACGGTCTGAATGGACAGAATGGTCTTAACGGACCAAATGGACTGAACGGCTGGAATGGACCAGCCAATGTCATCAATGTTGGTCCTGGAGCGTCGAGCTCTGGTTCCTCCGCCGCTTCATCTTCCTCTGCTTCTTCAAGTGGTTCAAGCGGCCCAGGTGGTCTAAATGGACTTAACGGTCAGAACGGACTCAACGGACAGAACGGTCTGAATGGACCGAACGGATACGGACCATACGGAGCAGGAGGACCAGTTGAAGACACGATCATCATTGTTGATACTTCATCCTCGTCTGGTTCATCATCATCTGCAGCCTCCTCATCATCGTCATCTAGCTCAGGCTCCTCAGCTGGACAGAACGGAGTAAACGGACAGAATGGACAAAACGGTCAGAATGGACTCAACGGCTGGAATGGTCCGGCCAATGTGATCAACGTTGGTCCCGGATCATCGGGCTCATCTGGAGCTTCTTCAGCTGCAGCTGCGTCAAGCTCAGGCTCTTCAGCTGGACAGAACGGAGTAAACGGACAGAATGGACAAAACGGTCAGAATGGACTCAACGGTTGGAATGGTCCTACCAATGTGATCAACGTTGGTCCCGGATCATCGGGTTCATCTGCAGCTTCTTCCGCTGCAGCTGCGTCAAGCTCAGGCTCTTCAGCTGGACAGAACGGTGTCAACGGACAGAATGGACAAAACGGTCAGAATGGACTCAACGGCTGGAATGGTCCAGCCAATGTGATCAACGTTGGACCCGGATCATCGGGCTCATCTGCAGCTTCTTCAGCTGCAGCTGCGTCAAGCTCAGGCTCTTCAGCTGGACAGAACGGTGTCAACGGACAAAATGGTCAGAATGGACTAAATGGCTGGAACGGTGGTACCAATGTGATCAACGTTGGTCCCAGTGCATCGAGCTCTGGTGCCTCCTCAGCTTCATCTTCCTCTGCTTCTTCAGGTGGTTCAAGCGGTCCAGGTGGTTCTAACGGACTTAATGGTTTGAACGGACTCAACGGTCAAAACGGTTTGAATGGACAGAATGGTCTTAACGGACCAAATGGACTGAACGGCTTGAATGGGCCTTCCAATGTCATCAACGTTGGTCCTGGAGCATCGAGCTCTGGTGCCTCCGCCGCTTCATCATCGTCTTCTTCTTCAAGTGGTTCAAGCGGCCCAGGTGGTCCTAACGAGCTTAATGGTCTGAACGGACTCAACGGTCAGAACGGTTTGAATGGACAGAATGGTCTCAACGGACCAAATGGACTGAACGGCTGGAATGGACCTGCCAATGTGATCAACGTTGGTCCCGGATCATCCGGATCCTCCGCAGCATCATCAGCTTCATCTGCATCAAGCTCAGGCTCCTCATCTGGTGAGAACGGTCTCAACGGACAGAATGGTCTCAACGGACAGAATGGTCTTAACGGACAGAATGGTCTTAACGGACCAAACGGACTAAACGGCTGGAATGGACCTTCCAATGTCATCAATGTTGGTCCTGGAGCGTCGAGCTCTGGTTCCTCTGCCGCTTCATCTTCCTCTGCTTCTTCAAGTGGTTCAAGCGGCCCAGGTGGTCTTAACGGACTAAACGGTCAGAACGGACTCAACGGTCAGAACGGTCTGAATGGACCGAACGGATACGGACCATACGGAGCAGGAGGACCAGTTGAAGACACGATCATCATTATCGATACTTCCTCATCGTCTGGTTCAGCATCATCTGCAGCCTCCTCATCATCGTCCTCAAGCTCAGGCTCTTCAGCTGGACAGAACGGAGTCAACGGACAGAATGGACAAAACGGCCAGAATGGACTCAACGGCTGGAATGGCCCTGCCAATGTTGTAAATATTGGTACCGGATCAGCGGGCTCATCTGGCGCTTCTTCGGCTTCAGGTGCATCAAGCTCGGGATCCGCAGCTGGACAGAACGGTGTCAACGGACAGAATGGACTCAACGGATGGAATGGCCCTGCCAATGTGATCAACGTTGTTACCGGATCATCGGGCTCATCTGGCGCTTCTTCTGCTTCAGCTGCATCAAGCTCAGGCTCCGCAGCTGGACAGAATGGCCTCAACGGACAAAATGGACAAAACGGCCAGAATGGACTGAACGGCTGGAATGGTGGTGCCAATGTCATCAATATTGGTCCCGGTGCATCGAGCTCTGCTGCCTCCTCAGCTTCATCTTCCTCTGCTTCTTCAGGTGGTTCAAGCGGTCCAGGTGGTTCTAACGGACTTAATGGTTTGAACGGTCAAAACGGTTTGAATGGACAGAATGGTCTTAACGGACCAAATGGACTGAACGGCTTGAATGGGCCTTCCAATGTCATCAACGTTGGTCCTGGAGCATCGAGCTCTGGTGCCTCCGCCGCTTCATCGTCGTCTTCTTCTTCAAGTGGTTCAAGCGGCCCAGGTGGTCCTAACGGGCTTAATGGTCTGAACGGACTCAACGGTCAGAACGGTTTGAATGGACAAAATGGTCTCAACGGACCAAATGGACTGAACGGCTGGAATGGACCTGCCAATGTGATCAACGTTGGTCCCGGATCATCCGGATCCTCCGCAGCATCATCAGCTTCATCTGCATCAAGCTCAGGCTCCTCAGCAGGTGAGAACGGTCTTAACGGTCAGAACGGTCTCAACGGACAGAATGGTCTTAACGGACCAAATGGACTGAACGGCTGGAATGGACCTGCCAATGTGATCAACGTTGGTCCTGGAGCGTCGAGCTCTGGTTCCTCCGCCGCTTCATCTTCCTCTGCTTCTTCGGGTGCTTCAAGCGGCCCAGGTGGTCTTAACGGACTAAACGGTCAGAATGGACTCAACGGTCAGAACGGTCTGAATGGACCGAACGGATACGGACCATACGGAGCAGGAGGACCAGTTGAAGACACGATCATCATTGTTGATACTTCATCCTCGTCTGGTTCAGCATCATCTGCAGCCTCCTCATCATCGTCATCGAGCTCAGGCTCTTCAGCTGGACAGAACGGCGTCAACGGACAGAATGGTCAAAACGGTCAGAATGGACTGAATGGCTGGAATGGCCCTGCCAATGTTGTCAATATTGGTACCGGATCAGCGGGCTCATCTGGCGCTTCTTCGGCTTCAGGTGCATCGAGCTCGGGCTCCGCAGCTGGACAGAACGGTGTCAACGGACAGAATGGACTCAACGGATGGAATGGTCCAGCCAATGTGATCAACGTTGGTCCCGGATCATCGGGCTCATCTGCAGCTTCTTCAGCTGCAGCTGCGTCAAGCTCAGACTCCGCAGCTGGACAGAATGGTCTCAACGGACAAAATGGACAAAACGGCCAGAATGGACTAAACGGCTGGAATGGTGGTGCCAATGTCATCAATATTGGTCCTGGTGCATCGAGCTCTGCAGCCTCCTCTGCTTCTTCAGGTGGTTCAAGCGGTCCAGGTGGTTCTAACGGACTTAATGGTTTGAACGGACTCAACGGTCAAAACGGTTTGAATGGACAGAATGGTCTTAACGGACCAAATGGACTGAACGGCTTGAATGGGCCTTCCAATGGCATCAACGTTGGTCCTGGAGCATCAAGCTCTGGTGCCTCCGCCGCTTCATCGTCGTCTTCTTCTTCAAGTGGTTCAAGCGGTCCAGGTGGTCCTAACGGGCTTAATGGTCTGAACGGACTCAACGGTTTGAGTGGACAGAATGGTCTCAACGGACCAAATGGGCTGAACGGCTGGAATGGACCTGCCAATGTGATCAACGTTGGTCCCGGATCATCCGGTTCCTCCGCAGCATCATCAGCTTCATCTGCATCAAGCTCAGGCTCTTCAGCTGGTGAGAACGGTCTTAACGGTCAGAATGGTCTAAACGGACAGAATGGTCTTAACGGACCAAATGGACTGAACGGCTGGAATGGACCTGCCAATGTCATCAATGTTGGTCCTGGAGCGTCGAGCTCTGGTTCCTCCGCCGCTTCATCTTCCTCTGCTTCTTCAGGTGGTTCAAGCGGCCCAGGTGGTCTTAACGGACTAAACGGTCAGAACGGACTCAACGGTCAGAACGGTCTGAATGGACCGAACGGATACGGACCATACGGAGCAGGAGGACCAGTTGAAGACACGATCATCATTGTTGATACTTCATCGTCGTCTGATTCAGCATCATCTGCAGCCTCATCATCATCGTCATCGAGCTCAGGCTCTTCAGCTGGACAGAACAGTGTTAACGGACAGAATGGACAAAACGGCCAGAATGGACTCAACGGCTGGAATGGCCCTGCCAATATCATCAATATTGGTACCGGATCAGCGGGCTCATCTGGCGCTTCTTCGGCTTCAGGTGCATCGAGCTCGGGATCCGCAGCTGGACAGAACGGTGTCAACGGACAGAATGGACTCAACGGCTGGAATGGCCCTGGCAATGTGATCAACGTTGGTACCGGATCATCGGGCTCATCTGGCGCTTCATCGGCTTCAGCTGCATCAAGCTCAGGCTCCGCAGCTGGACAGAATGGTCTCAACGGACAAAATGGACAAAACGGCCTGAATGGTCTAAACGGCTGGAATGGACCTGCCAACGTGATCAACGTTGGTCCCGGATCATCCGGCTCCTCTGCAGCATCATCAGCTTCAGCTGCATCAAGCTCAGGCTCTTCAGCTGCTGAGAACGGTCTTAACGGACAGAACGGACTCAACGGTCTGAACGGTTTGAATGGACAGAATGGTCTAAACGGACCAAATGGACTGAACGGCTGGAATGGACCTTCAAATGTCATCAACGTTGGTCCTGGGGCATCGAGCTCTGGTGCCTCCGCCGCTTCATCGTCCTCTTCTTCTTCAGGTGGTTCAAGCGGCCCAGGTGGTCTTAATGGGCTTAATGGTCTGAACGGACTCAACGGTCAGAATGGTTTGAATGGACAGAGTGGTCTCAACGGACCAAATGGGCTGAACGGCTGGAATGGACCTGCCAATGTCATCAACGTTGGTCCCGGAGCAACGAGCTCAGCTGCCTCTTCGGCTGCATCTTCATCTGGGTCTTCAGGTGGTTCAAGCGGCCCTGGTGGTCTTAATGGACTTAACGGTCAAAACGGACTCAACGGTCAGAACGGTCTGATTGGACAGAACGGACTCGGACCATACGGTGCAGGAGGACCAATTGAAGACACAATTATCATCATCGATACTTCATCCTTGTCTGATTCAGCATCATCTTCAGCCGCCTCGTCATCGTCATCTAGCTCAGGCTCCTCAGCTGGACAAAACGGTGTCAACGGACAGAATGGTCTCAACGGACAGAATGGACTTAACGGACAAAATGTCCCTCTGAATATAATTAACATTGGACAAGGCTCGGCATCAAGTTCGCTGGCGTCTTCCTCATCTTCCTCTGGTTCATCTGGTGCTGGTGGACTGAGTGGTCTCAATGGATTGAATGGATTGAATGGATTGAATGGACTTAATGGACTAGGTGGCTCGAACTATGGATCCAATGCTGGACTCAAGATTTGCTACCTGACGCGTAATCAATTTGTCGTTAAGATCGGTACGCGATCCCGTCCCTGCCTTACCTGCTAATCTGATTTGATAACACATCACGCAAAGCTATGTCTATGATTCTGATTTTTTGTTAGTTTAATATTAATTTCTTTACTTATTTTATGTGCAAAGTATTTGGATACATCTGTTTACCGTTTAACTTAATAAATATACATTACTATGAGCATACGTAACACGATTTCTTTCATTGATCTTCTTTTTTTCTTTTGATATTTCTTTCATGATACAGTACACGATACACATTACTCTTTTATTAGGTAGGTAGCAAAATACTAAGGTAGGCAGTGTCTTTTTGCCTATATGGTGTGCACGCCACTGCCTGGTACATAGTGTAAATAATATTTATTTATTTATTTAATACTTTATTGCACTAAAGGTACAAAGGGTGGCCGACCTCACAACATGGGAGAACATCAGTGCGGGTCAGTATAATTTTAAAGTACAATACAAAACAATACAGGGTGTAGTTGCTACAAATCTAACTTAATTAAAATTAAGTAATACAACAAAAAAATATAGATACATATAACAATAATACATACAAAACTACGTATACATACTATTATGTAGGTATACACATACAAACTATACTATGACACACAAGAAGTTATTAGTTATATGATTGGAGATAGTGCCTCTTGACTATCACATTTAGACATCATAGTCATATATATATTATTATATATCCAGGTCATGGTTTTGGAGCCTCTTCTTTAGAGTTCATCACAATCCATTTTACCTAATTACTAAGTATATAGTTGTAAGATACTTGTAACTGCAAGTGCATTTTAATTCATGTTTAGAATGCATTTCGAATTGACGCTTTCCTAGGGAGGCTGATACGTTACTTAATACTTCTTCACACACTCAACTTAAGACATGATTAATTGTTATTGTGTCGACGGACGGGGATAGTTCTCCTATTGATATTCTAATGTTTTTTCTGTCATATCATAACGGTAATATTTACTGGTACGTAATGTTTTTTTTTTCAGTTATTCATTCGTAGTGTTGTGAAGTTAAAATCTAGTTTGCAACAACTGGACGAAAGAAGATAAAGCACTAAACAATATGATTGGTAGACACCGAAGGGGGGTAGGGTCTAAACAGAAAAGAAAAAATGCCTGAAGGTAAAACTGAAGGTAAGGATATTACTTGGAGCCATGAGACGACGGCGACGGAACGGCGATGTAGTGCGTGCCAATGGCCAAAAAGTGCCAAAGACCGAAGGATTTGGTGCTACAGCGAAGCAGATCCCGAGCTTGGTTGTGAGTAGGAGAATTGGTACAATCCGTAACTTTAGCTAGAGACGAAAAGTATTTTTAGGGTAAATTGAAGCAGGTCATTTAAAATGGACGTCAGACGTACCTACGTATATATTTATGCCACCCGCGTTGTTTCTCGCCAAAAAACATGTACCTGTAGCCAAAACCATCATCATCGATAATACAATACAATGTGCAACACGCATTCGTTCTAAAATATTATGTGAATCACATTCACACCTTTTCATTCCAAAGCGGGTTAGGCATAGCCACTTGGTAAATGTATGCCCACTTTTGTATCAACGTTAGTTATTGGGTTCACACATCTTTTGGTATTCGGATGGAACTAGAAAATTGCTAGTACATGTTCGTTTATAATTTGAGCTGTGTATCTCTGTCCTCAATATACAATATAAGGAAGCTATTTCCTAATAATCCATGTTTTTCTATTACCTTTTAATATTAATTCCAAACTTGTATCTATTGACTTAATAATAGAAATATTAAACTCATGTCTATAGTGTTGTGTGGTGCCTTATTGGTAGCTTGTAGTAGTAAGGATATTTGCTGTTTTGAACACATTGTATTATAATGGTCTCAGAGAATAACCCGAAAATGCTATCCTTGTGATTCATGTAGGTATTCATGCCGCCTTTGTTTATAGTAGATTATAAAACTTACATAACGAATATGCATATATTTGACAAAGAGTAGTTTTTTGGTACTCTAATATTTCATTGGCTGACCGAAATCATTGAAAAAGAAAGGAAAATGGCGCCAGCAGCAGAGTGATCGTCAAGGGGTGGGAATTTTAAATGTTCATCCTCTAACACGGACGCAACAGTCAGCGAGCAATGACGCGGGGGGAGGGCGGTCCACCCTAACTACCCTCAACTATCCCCCCCACCCCATACGCGCGAGAAACAACCCTTTTTAAAACCAACAATACGAGAGCTTCCCTTCCCGTCTCATCTCCTACAATGACGATGCAATCCGGGGAGATGGCGATATGTGGATGATCTCCCTGTACGCTGGCCGAAAACTGCTACTTGCATTTCTCGACCACCCGGCGCCCACTGTCAGCGAAAACTACTAATATATCCACGCAAACTCACACACGGACACATCCAACTGCGGCTGGTAGGCATAAAATTCGAAAATATAGGTAGATACCTAGCAACAAACCGCGGACGTCCGGTGTGATTCCTATTTTATAGATCTTTAAGTTCAATGTTACCTGACACGATGGTTCAAAGTTTTCTCATTTCACAATCCGCGGGGACTTTAGAGTTCATTCGGTTTCGTTTTGAGAGCAATCTGGCGCATTATCAAAATATATCAACATAAAATGTAGGTATATATGAATGAAAATTGGTTATTGGTTGGCCACCTATCACGCAGGGTTTAAAGCTTGGTGAACGGCAGGAATTTTCGTGGGTGTATCAATTTTGCGGTTTTGTATCTCAAGAAGGAAAAAAACAAACCGAAGATTTTGGAGCATGTGACGTATCGCCTTTGCTTGATTGTTTTAAATAAAAGGCTTCTGTCGTCGGTTGCAATCAATTCATCGATGCCGTGGTGAATAGGTGCAGCGGAGGATTTGAATACCTGTATTTTTTTTTTTCAATTGAAAAGCTAAGACCTCGACGGGACAGTACAAAGCATATTTTTGATAATACGAGTTTTTTAGGTCATGAACACCGCTCATTTTTTTATACGATCATCATTATGATGTAAACTCACAGACTCCCACTATATGACGCCCCCCGAAAGGTGCAAATACGTGCCCCCCATCTTAACCAGGGGATCCAATTTGGTTTTATGTGATAGTCAAATTAAATAATTTATTGATGTGAATCGTTGGTATTTGAGTTCCTTTAGAATAAATTAGAAGTTCAGTTTTTCTATAAATCCATAACATCTTTCTAATAACAAAAGTTATGCAATTGGAAACTGACGCACTTCGTCAGTTTCGTTTGAACTGAACGACTCCTTTTCTATCATTTGAAATTTCTTTGCCGAGTTAAAAAAGATGAAACAGTGCATATACACAATGTGTAACGTTTGTTACTAGTTAGGAGGCAAATACGGATTTTAAGACAACCGGATGGAGCCCTTCTTCTAAAACAACTTCTACTTTGAATGTTATCGATTAATTTCAATAAATTCATATTAGAGCTAATAATCTTATTATATTCTCGTATTCCGTATTCCGCCTAATAAGAAAAAGACCCTCAGGTAAGCTGGACTGATGATATGCGCAAGATTGTGTGCAGAAGTTGGATACCAGAAGCCGAAAATAGATCACAGTGGTGTGCAAATGGAGAGGCCTATTTCCAGTGGACAAGTATGTGCCGATGATGATGATTCGGTGATCGGTCCTTTATCTGGAAAATATTTAATATTTTTCCAGGATACACGATAGTCGACTGCAAAAAGGAGTCTTAAATAACTACATCGAATATTTTTGTCTTCAATAACTTACGTACGACTTGAAAAACTAAATAGAATTACATACATAGTAGAAAAGAAAACCAAAAAGTATTATTACTTACAGGTTTTATTTTCTCCATTTTAGTACATCGATTACTCGTTAGATTAATACCTAACCTTACCTGCATCACAATAGCATAAAACAAAGTCGTTTCCCGCTAACGGTTTGTTCCAAAATATGTTTAGATCTTTTTGTTAGAGATACGAATAATATAAAGACATTAGTGCGACGGCTAAACGAGATATATCCAAATAATGTACCTACAAATTAAAAAGTGTACAAAAATGGCATAATAATATGTTTTATTTCGGGGCTAATCCACAATAACCTAATAAAATTATGTTCCTCTTCTACTTCTTTTGCAGTAGTACTGAACCTGTGCAATGTTGGGGCGGATCTTTAGTTGAAAAAATAATCTAACTAGAATACTAGAATTTGACTAGTCCTTTCTGATACAGTGGAATTCTAACTGTAACGACTTTAAAAGACAAGTTTCGTATAAGAATGTACAGTTTCCATACATTTCCCATAGTAATCTGGGATGTATCTGTATAGAATGCATAAAGCTATCTTCCTGGAATGTCATGGGAGTCGACTATGGGTTATGGAGATTCTAATTGTAACAACTTTAAAGGACAAGTTTCATATAAGAATATACAGTTTCCATACATTTCCCATGGTAATCTGGGATGTATCTGTATAGGATGCGTAAGCTGTCTTCCTGGAATGTCATGGGAGTCGACTATGGGTTATGGAGATTCTAATTGTAACAACTTTAAAGGACAAGTTTCATATAAGAATATACAGTTTCCCTACATTTTCCATAGTAATCTGGGATGTATCTATATAGAATGCATAAGCTGTCTTCCTGGAATGTCATGGGAGTCGACTATGGGTTATTATAGGTTTATTCAGGATATGAGCTAGCAACTTGTAACTGAAGGTCCATATTGATATTATTGACTCCTTATTATGGTAAATGTGGCCGAAGGATTATTTTTCAGGGATAATTCCACCACCCCCCAAGCCCTACCTGCCTCTCGGCGTACGGGCTGGAGATGTGCGCGGCTACTTGCTTTTGCCTCTTCAACGCACACGTTTTCTTGACTCCATACAAATTATCTTTGTCCATCCCTGTTTTGTTGCCAACTCTCCCACTTCCGGGGCATGACGATCACATTACGGAGACTTCGCGTCGGGTCCTCGTCGCGTCTACAGTCGTTAACAGGCTTCATATGTTCTTCGAGCTTGTCCGAAGGATTCTTGTGTCTATGGTTCTGTCGACCCCATTTTGGGGATTGTAGAAGTAAGTGTATGCATGCAAGAATATATACTTCACTTCAAGCCTCTTGATCCTAAAGCGAGGTAGGCAGAGGCAATTGCCCTCGTCGATTTAAAAAGCGTAATCAACCCAACGTTATAGGGAGTGAGCCCACCGCTCCTATAGTAATGCATATAAAGACAAGATCTTATATACTGATATGAGAGCGAGTTTAAAAACACGCACCTATATTAGTACTCAATAAGTTTATTGCGTTCTACAATGGTAGGTATAAAAGGTGTTACATCTATGCATAGTACAAGCATTGTAGATTCTGTTGGACACAGCAATGTTTATAGTAGTAAGGTAAGTAATAACATCACTTATAAACTGATCTTAAGTAGTGGTGAGTGTGTGTGTATGTATGTATACATGTGAGTGTGTGTGTGCCTACTACTTAAAAGTGTAGTGTAAGTAGAGGAACCTACCTCTGTGTATTAATATAGGTGTGTTTTCTTTATAATTATCATCATCATCATCAGCCCATACTTGTCAATATAATTGCTAGACACAGGCCTCTCCAATTGCATGCCACTGTGATCTGTTTTCGACTTCTCGCATCCAGCTTCTGCCTGCCATCTTGCGTATATCATCAGTCCACCTTGCCTGAGGGCGTCCTACACTGCGTTTGCCGAGACGCGGTCTCCGCTCGAGAAAAATCTCTACACCCATAAACCCAGTTCCATAGTCCTTTAGGGGGTTGAAAGATTCTTTGGAGATTGATACCACTAGGTCACTAAGCAATGCTGCAATTGTATGCAGTTGGAACGGAGCCCATCGCCCGGTTATGCGTTTCGTATACCCCGGATATCCCTTAGCCTATCTTGTACATCTTTGTATTGGAATAAATATATCATTATATCCGGGACCAAGGAACATGCTCGAGATAATTTGTACAAAGGAGACACTTTATTCTTATGAATTAGGTCATGTATTTTGAAACTCTCATGAAACAGAGATAAGCTAAGTAATGTTTGTCTCTCTCTAATATGTGGCATTCGACAATATGCTCAAGAAAAATCTTCTCCAGCGATTATTTTTGAAAATCAAAATTGTTTTTTTTTTTAATTTCGGTACACAGTCCGTTAGGAAATGACCACAAGCTAGGTTTCGAGCTAGAAGAGTGGTATCGTGTGTCACAGTTAAAATGGTACTGATTTCAAAATGATTGTCACTTGCCGCGCTGAGTAGGTATGTAGGGGTTGCTTTGTGTGAACTTCGGTTACATACCAGTCGCCGTCCGCAGCGGGTGGAGAGCGTCGGGCGATCTGTTTTCACAATTTTGACTTACCCCGCCCGCACCGTACATACAGAGAGACAAGGATCTTTTGGCATGTGATTGGTGAACATTTAACATGATTTCTCGCCACTCCTGAACTTCTGAATTTCTTGGTTTGTCTTATGTGCTTTGTTAATGCTTGTGTAAAGATAATATGGAGTATTATACATCGAAACAAGACTATATTGCCTTAAATTGGTTGCTGAACTTTTTATCTAGACGCCAAAAGATCCTTGTCGGACTGAAGCCCCAATACGGTTCAGTCATTCCCTATGATTAATGTTGGAACGCAGTCACCAGCGCAACCGTCAATGTGATGAATTCAAAAATGGAAATACGCCGGCGACTGACGTTGTACATAACGTCTGATTTAGTTACAGTTTTGACACCACTATAAATAGTAGGAGGTCACCGTTTGGTTCTAACCGCGAGAAAAAATTTAAGAACTGTGAAACTAAATCTTTAGAACAAAGAAAAAAAATTGGCTTCAAACTGTATCTACAAAAAAAAGGGGGGAAACGAAATAAATGCTATTATGACATTATATGATTATTCGTCTTCAGAATCGCTCCTTTGTGGTTTTTTTTAAAAGAGAACGATGAATTTAGCGCCACAAAGATACATTTTTTTTATTACACCGAGCAGATATTTGTGCTTGATAGGAGTTTCAGAATGTGAAGTTAAGAGCCACATAAGTCGTACTATTACTGTCAATATTAATTGTATCCGACATGACAATGGCAGTGTTAGTTTAACTCTTTTCTATAGGTGTCATCATAACTACATATAAAAAATCTGTCGCTTCTATTTTTCAGTAGCCCTTTCTTTTCTAATTTCTTTGAGAATTTGTCCGTTAGTGGTGTAGACAGAATTTTTAGCAATATTGTCTTCTGATTCACCACCTACTTTGTCAATTTAGGCTATGTACAAATCTTATTTGAATCGTTATAGGTACTCATAATGAACTATCACTATGTCGACATTTGCGTTGAGGAAATGTAGTTCCTATCAATTTAACCAGCGTCAAATATTTATTTACACACGCCTAACGCTGTCTTGTAGGTTAACACACCTTTCGGAAGGACCCTCAGGATATTTCCTTCCCTCTCGTCTTAACCATTGCACGCGTCGACTTGTAAACAATAAAATTCTATTATCTTAAGTTGAGCAAACTTTAATTTGAAGTTACTGACAGTCGATCCCGAACCTACGACCTTCAGATTCCAATTCGAGTGACTAGAATACAGACTACTGGCAGACGTTTTCATTAGGATCAAACCACGAACGCAGATTGTAGGTACCTAATTGCCGATCCAAAATCATTTAAAATTAAAGTACATATAATAACCAACCTATAGGTAGATTGATTTAAAGCGCAAATATTACTGCACATACTTGTTCGCACATAAAATACTCGTCAATAAGTTTGGCACTTCGCTAATGTAGTACATTAAATACATAGGTGGCCGCAAAGCGTGAGCCCGCAATGCTAAAAAGCTGGGTAGACCTAAAAACGTGGATTTCCATCATTTACCCCCCCTCCCCAGTGACATGACGGAGTAGGGGGGCCGCCAACTGAACTATCTCTCCCCCCGCCCGGATCATTCTGAATTTTCAGTTGTTTTTGATAATCATTCCAGTCTCGATTTTCGAATACCTATCTAGGTTTAGTATGAACTATGCAGTTTTATATCAAAGATAGGTATGGTTATTGGGAATCGGAACTGCGTGGAAATAATTAATAATCTAAATACTTTTAAAAATGTTTGAACGTACGTGTAAACATTTTGATTTTTTGTACTGATTTTTGACGAAAGACATCGCTGTATGTAGCATGTAGTCTGTAAAAGTAGAGATTTTGTTCTATTATTGTGAAAGGACTTGCCTCAAGCATGTATAAAGAACCAACTATAACCAATCACTTTTATAAAATCATACAATATTTATCACGTATAGCATAGAACTTCGGAGATTTTTTTTAATTAAGTACAGTTTCTAATTTGATATTCCTGTTTACGGTATATCTAGACGTCAAACGAATATTATATTTCCTTTAAGGAAAGTATAATATTCGGTGCGACTTTATTTTACATAATTAGTATTAACTAATTAGGTTACGATTAATGATAAAACATAATTTTTGTTATTTCCAACTCATTTATTTACGTCATAGTCAATGATGTGCTGTGAGCGTTGTCTTTGATATTTGCGTGTAACGAAATACCCTTTGTTGGGAGCGTCTGTGATCTTGGTGGTTAGGTAAGGTATGGGAAATGCAGATAGTGAAAATATAATTGTTGGCATACATGTAAGATAGGAAGGATGGTATTCATCTTTTTTCTCGATCATCGAACATTTTGTCAGCTGTACTCATACGTCTAGTTAGGTGGACTGTGAAAACTTTTCTAAGGACGTCCTATAGGGCATTTTAGTTTCAATATTTTAAGAGAAACGCCTCATATAAACGAAACACTGAAATACAATCTGTTAGCTGTACACATCACTAAGCACAACATTTATACACTGTCAAGGCAGACGTCCATACAAAATCGTGCCACCTCCTTTAATATAATTTCGATTCTGCCATACTATTTCGTGAGGGTAATTTTAATCTTATGGGTACTATAAAATCAGTCCCTACGTGTTTAATAAAACTATAGTAATACTTACTGAAAACCAATGAAGACTCGCATAGATGACATACAATCAGTGGTAATTAACACTTTCGTGGACACCAACTTAAGGCAATAGGACTTCAGAATTGATATCACGTCGACCGGCGAGATATAACCCCCAAGATTGGAACAAAACTTGGACGCCACTTACTGTAAATTGCAGCCAAGCTTGTGCCAATTGTCCATTGAGTCGCCCCCGTTTAAGACATAAATGGTAAAGCATCGACCATACAAAACTACTAGACTCCTAATGTTTCACATTTTACATCAAGATACTTCTGGAAACCAGATGAAGTCGGAAATGGGCATGGTCAAATCAATGTGTGACTCATTTGTAGTCGGCTGTCAATCACTCAAGTCATTGGGCGTCATTGGCATTATGCTCATCATTGGGCGACGAAAGCCCTGATGAGAAGCGTTATGCTTATACTAGGATATGCATTGCCAGGACAGTTTCGCAGTCATGATGCGTCCAGGTGTACACGTCGAGTCGGTGGGTAAAAGTGACGTCATTTCTGAAAAAGGAATCAGTGACGCGTTCATGCTACCGTTCTTTCATTCGTCTTGCAGGAGGTAGGTACAATAAATAAAATAAAATAACCTGAGCGTAAGGCTCCAAGACTCGATGTCTAAGCAAGGCCAGTGAAATATGAAAAAATAATGGTGTTGCTTCTTGGTGCTGCTGCAAAACTGGTGTTGCTTAGACTTGCGTTGCCAGAACTCAGCCCGGAGCACTTGCGCTCAGATTATTTTTTCATATTTACTCGAACTATAATCTCCTCCAAGATAGGTTACAATAGCTTAAGTTTAAGTTGAATATACCTAGGTGAAAAATGAGAGTAGCTAAAAACAATACCTATATCTTCATAGTTGTTTCTGTTCTCTGCTCTCTAAGAGGTAGCCCTTAGTTTTGAAGGGAGGTCTGAAACCTAGCTGAAACTGGTCTCAAAAGGTCTGTCCACCGCATTAAGGAGAAATGAAGCACAAACTTAAACTAATAAATCATCGTTCAGCCGAAACCGAGCTAGGGTCTTGTAATTTGGCAGCTTCCTTAACACCTGTAGGGTTACCCTAAGAACAGATTTTGAAAACAATATAGAGGGCGCGATATATCGTACCGAAATACCGAACTGAAATTATGGTCTTTAACTCACGTAGAATTAAATCATTGCGCATTGGGTGTATTCTGAAACAATCAGTAAATAATTAATTGTCAGTTGAGAATAGATTGTCTCCTTTACACAAACACGTTTGGATCGAGTGTTACTTGAGTGACCTGTACATGAGTGAAGGTTCAAAATACGAATTTTACGTATACATACACTTCACGCCTGTCTCCCAGAGGGGTAGGCAGAGACTACAGATCTCCATTTGTCACGGCCCTTTCGCTTCATCTACATTCATACATCTTTTCATACATGACCTTCGGTTTCGAGTACTTTTCACGCCACCTTCGGCCAGGACATCACCAATCTGGGCTGTATATGTCCTTCTGGGGCGACCTCTACTCACTCGGCCCATTACATCACCCATATAAATCTCTTTCGTCAATCGCCTTTCATCCATTCTATCTATATGCCCAAACCACCGAAGCATGCCCTTTTCAATCTTGGTCACTACGTCTTCCTTCAAACCGCAACTTTCTCTTATCACACGTATGAATTTTACGTATAGTATTTAAGTTTTGTGTTATAGTTTCTTAGCTGGGTGTATCGGCGCAATTTAACGGCGATGGACTCACCCCCTGTCATGTTGAGTTAAAATACGCTTAGTGAACCGTGGGCACTTGATTAGCAAATGCCTCTGCCTACCCCGCTTTGGGATTAAAAGGCGTGAAGTGTGTGTACATCTTTATTTTTATTTTATGTTCTAAGTTTCCATTTCTATGTCTTTGTAACATCCTATGTACCCATGAACGCAATATATTATTTGTATTTATGTTCTCCTCATTTTTGTAAATTTCCTTGTTGTGTACGAAGACTGGAAACAAAATACTTCACATAAACCAAGAAATGGATAAATACATTAATGGTAAGAAAACATAATGAACTAGCTGTAACCCGGCAGTATTACCCGCAATATCTTCCGCTCTCGTGGGAATTTCGAGATAAATTATAGTATATCGATGGTCCCTATTAAGAAAGTCGGATCTACAAAACGGAACATGTCCAGGAGAGAAGATAGAAATTCGTTTTGGATATTAAAACTAAACTACTTGTGGCTTCAAATTTACAACAGCTTATAATCTTTGGTATCTTTACATGGTGTGATCTACATATAAGTTTATAGATCTTGATATCGCCAATCTTACGGTGTAGAAAAGTACATATTCCTATAATTGCATTACCGACATTTTTAATTGCGACCATCGATATGTTAATCTAGGGTGTCAGCTAACTCCGTACCATTTTTTATTAAAATCATCAAACATACTCACTCACAAACGTGAAGTGTGATATTCCGCACACACTCGCCAAAAGATCTATGTCAGAATGTTGGTACCTATGTATTAATTTATTCCTTTTGTTAGTACATTCTTGTCCTCGCTTCGGGTTAGAAAATATATCGTTGTTTAGTACGGTCAGCAGCCGCATGAGGGGCGTATTTAATATTCCGTTTTGTCCGTACCTACACACGATAAGATTAAAGTATGTAATTTCTTCAGTGGATTGTACTGTGCGAATGGGGGAGGGTTTACGTATTAGGGCTGTGCCTAGGATAAATCTATATGTATACTAATATTATAATGAGGAAAGAAAATGTAGTGTTGCCTACGGATAAACTCAAACACTTTTGGTCGGATTTCGATAATTCTTTCATAATTAGAATGCTACATTTTATCCTGAAATTCACAAGAGGTATGTTTTGCATGTTTAGGGAATAAATCTACAGAGTGTAAAAGGACCCCGAGCTATGGTCTTAGAAACTTTGTTGGGCTGCTCAGTATGAACAATTTTTACTACGGAGATAATGTGGGGAAATAATCTTTGTACAAAATGTCCAGAGGCGAAAAACTTGTCTATTTTGTATGGAGATGATTTTTTGCGGTTCTCTCCATTGTCCTCATAGTAAAACTGTTTCATATTGACCAGCCCAACAACGTTACTAAGACCATTGCTAGGGGTCGTTTTACACGCAGTTTTCTATAGAACTCTCTATGCTGGAATTAATATCGATTTCAGCAGCATTTCTCATGCTTGAAACCGGCGAGCATGTATGAAGAAACTGTATGAATGTGGAAGATGCGAAAGAAATTTGCTCTTATAGTGACCAGTGGAGTTCCGTAATCTCTGCATACCCCTCTAGAGAACGAGCGCGACGTATATGTATGTTTGTACCTTTTTGAGTTTTACATAATGTAATACATTTTAGTACCGACAACTATACTAATTATATGTTAGATAACTAGTTCGTTAAAATGTTAACCAAATAGATTTTATAACGTACAAATTATGCCGCATTCATCGCTTTGGGAATTGAATAACTTTTTCACTTAAAATAAATGAAATAGCTACACAAACGAATGAATCCGCCACTCGTAATACTTCATTGGGTCTAAATTTTCAGTAAACCGATACGTTGTATATCGACAAATTATTTCCTGCATTGCGTCAATATTACTAGTAAACTCGTTTCACGTCCCGTGACGGCCTGGGACATAGAAATAACTCCAGTCCAGCATTGGGATTTTAGGAAGCTAAGTGCTAATATATCGCATTTGCTTTGATAGCAAACAATGAATAATCGGTTTAATTTTCTCATTACATTCGTTCTGGTTCTGACGCGTTAGGATTTTTTCGAAATCAGAAGTGAAGAACTGTTGTTTCACCATTTAACAATGATCTAACAGAATTGAGTGTTGGTGTAGATATCTCTTCTTAACGTACAAAACGTAGTAGAACGCTTGCGGGGTATTGACCTGTCTTTTCTTCTTTTACCATAAACGACATAGGAACAATAAATATGAAATAATGTAAACATTTTTATGTACTGGTGATTTTGTTGCTCGCATCGTGGCCTCAGGCCAACCATGGTCCTCCGAGAGGGCCTCCGCAAGCTGTCTCCACTTATTCCTGCCCGCAGCAACTGCTTTGCTCAGACCGGTGGCTTTCATCTCGATCTCCACGCTGAATTATACGCACGCATTAATAAATAAAAGTATGTTGATTGTCGATGAGAAAAGACATGTATGCAAGGATCGTAGAAGACTGAGGTCTTTAGGTGGTATCTATCAAAATATACATGAAGTTATGTATGTAAAACTATCGTAGTGCAGTAAAAAGCTTAGCACAACCCTAGAGAAACGAACGACTCGTCGCTGGTCATAAGAAGTGTCCCCGGCGAGGGAGCGCCCCGCAAAACCGGACCTCCACGTATAATGAAACATACCTCCTTCAAATTCGGCCACCCTCGCCGCCTCCACCCCATCACCCCCTACTAAGATGACGGTTTATATTGGACAATTTTCGTACGGACGGACGGGGCATTCGTGACTCGCTTAGCAATTTAGATATTACAGTGGAATATCTAAGTCTTTTGAGGGGGTTAGAATTATGATGATAAAGCTGTGAGCACATTGTTTCGTTTGACTAGTTGACGCATTTTGAGTAGTTGAGTTATTTTATGTACTCTGCAGTGAATATAAATATATTCGACTTTAGTTAGATCTTTTTGGAAAAAATAATGGCTCGGTTCTAAACTTGTTCTTATTGGACATTCTAAGTACCACTAACACTTCACTTACACACTTAGATAATATTAGAACGTTTGAACAATTGGATCAATTTCGTTAATTCTTTTCAGGTTCGTATGAAATAAAAAATAAGAAAATTGGGTGCAAAATTATGGAATTCGAAATAAAATTCATAGTTTATCTAGTAACGTCTGTCGGATATACTATTTATAAATTTCGACCACCCTATTACTATAATTTCGCAAGGAACACGTAAGAAAATAGTTACAAGAATAAAATCAAAATACCTACTTAAACAACAATAAAGTATCTTAGAGAATTTAAAAATATGAAAGAATGACCTCGGCGCTGTACCCGTGGCGGGGAAACACCGCTATGTAAAAAAAACCTTTAAAACTTAAAATAACATGCAGAATTATTGTGTTTATACAAGTGTCAATTATGAATTGTCAAGTGTTGGATTGAGTTGTTTTCAATGCGTTTGTATGTAATTATCGCGCATTGTTTCATTGACGAGTAATTATTAATATGTTTACTTTATTATTTACATTTTGCTTTGATATTAAACAGAAAAATATTGCACAAGTGTTTCTTTGGTACTAAAGGTGTTTTTTTATGTTAGTTATTAATACACATTGTAGGTATTGATTATTAAATTAAAGTCTTTAGGTAACTCGATTGAGGTTATCCAGTCAAGACATAAATGAATGTTTCCAAAATATCGTATCTGGTAACACAAGTTAAGATTTTATTTTTATCTAAGCTACACTATCCTCGGGTCATAAGTGAAGCCATATTTCATTCGGAAATTCCCACGGGAACGCAAAAATTGTGAGTAATACTTATATAGCGGTACAGCTAGTAATTACGTACCTAGTGAAACAAATAATTGTTACGATGATGGAAATCTGAAATAATCGAAATGAAAAACAACAGATTGGTATGACGCCGCAGTCCTTATATTCTGTTATGCATAAAATTATCATCACGTGTATTAACGCTTGTTCTAATCCAAAAGAGAAGTGAGCAAGAGGAACTTTCTGAGCAAATATTGACTTTTCCCCAAACGTTATCGTCATAATTATTGGTCATTTTATCGTGTTTTTAAAAGGGTTCCTTAACTTGTTTTGTACGCGCATTTTCTCACATTAATAATAGAGCGAGGGGTCACACAGATTCTTCGATCACAATATCAATAAATATTCATGGCTATTATCAAGTTCTGGGAAAAAAAGTGTTTCAAGATATGTAAATTATGTTTTAATACTTTTAATAATAAACATGTTAATATGCAGCATTAGCACCCAACTTAACGAACTATCTATGTACGAGTTTTCAAACGCCAACTAAGTACAGAAAGGATAAAGTACTAAAATTTTAACAGACCGGAACTAAACATCTTAAACATCCTTCAGCGCAAAACACAATGTCTACGGAGAATCTCAAAGCGTAAAATTACAACCCATCCGCAGTCAAAAGACGAAAACATCCTCTCCGCTACACGCCTGATAAATAATGTACACCACCACCCCATGTCCGCACGAGAAATTTCGTTAATTTCACCCCCCCCCCCCAAAGGCCCATCTTTCCCCTCGCCAAACTACACAAACTCCGAAACTAGCGAATTAATTATAAATACGTCAAAACAAGGCGCAAAGTCTGCTTGGGCCATCTGAGAAGCACAAAGGGGGCTGTGGGCCTTAATTTGGGACAACCCTTTACCCTTATCGTTTCTAATCCGAACCCTCCCATCGATCTTAAGTAGGGTGACTTGACCCCATATCGGGGTGGGTCGGATGAAGACGGGGGCGGCGCGGCTGAATAGAGGGTGGCGATCAAAAGATCCCGCTGTAAGAGATTTCCTCGGTTTAAACGCTGATAAATAGGATATTCACGAGTTGGAAGCTATTTGAATTTCGGTTGAAATCTTCACCTACAGAATTATTTGTGACTCAAAATTAATTTCTGTTGAATCAGGACTTAATTGTCAAAAAGGAGGCAGAGGTACCTACTATGAGTAGTACTCAACGCCTTAGGGTAAGGCGTTGAGCTCTAAATTCAATCTGCGTGATTGATTTCGATGGAGTAGGAAATAAGAAAAATAAACAAATCATGTCCAAAATTTTCTTATTTACTTAGTGTTTGATCTGCTCTAGTGGATGTTTTCTTTTTTTTGTAAAGAGTATTGCATTATTCAGTTAGGTAGGTTTTGTTTCACACATTTATCCGTAACAGGAATAGAAAGGCACTTCGCTAAGCCAATTCTCACATCTCACCGAGGCTTGATGCTGAACCCGATGTGATAGGTAGGCAAATATCAGTTACATTGTTCACCTACCTTTTGGTAAACAAAATCCTAAATCAAAATGTACCAACATTCACGAACAAATTCCTATGATTATGAATGCAAGATAATTCACGAGAAATTCCCACAACCTACCTACATTAGAAATTAGACAAACTGTAACTTTTGAGAGCGAAATATCCCCGTATGTATTTGCTTTCTAAAGTACAGAGTAGCCGGGGCCAGTACGCCGTATGTCGGGCTAAGCTGGCCTGGCTGGTGTAGGGTGAGCATGTTGGTGGAAGTTTCTATAACACGCCGCGTCACTGGTGCCCGCGTGTGGTATACAAGCGAACACACAAGCTCGCTTAATGACTGTTTGAACAAATCGCGTGTTGAAATATCAGACTCTACCTTGAGTCTCAGTAGCGACGATAGCGTTGTACGGATAGCATGTAAAACTCGTTGGTGAAATAAGTAAATAATACAAGCTCGTGGAGCAGCTGGAAACTGGTAGACGATTCGTCCTAATACCTATAGGGTTCATATGGTTTAGTTTTATACTAGGTACATACACAGTGAAAGTACCTACCATTCATCATCATCATCATCATCAGCCCATACTACCTACCATTATATTATGTAAATACTTTGAGATTGATTAATATAGATCAAGTATTCAAATAATTGTCACCATATTTTTTTAATGAAAAGCGTACAGAGATTATAACTCATATTGTTCACCGGGAATATAGGCGCGAATATAACCGAAGACAAGCTCGAGCTTACCTTTGTTCTTTTACTGGACGTTTCGGCGCAGTTGCATGCGTCGTGGTCACAGTGGACCATCATCACCAAATCCGAAATATAAAAAAGAATTACTCAATAATACACCGTTTTACTTTACAAATTATTTTGTTTACCAAAGAGTTTTTCTTTCCAGACCGCATTCATATATTTTCCATGCTTCCGTTTCTTCACTTCGCAATGATCGTATCGTATTTTTTTGGTGAGCCCGTTGGTACGCATGCCATCCTGCGATACTTAGGCCGTCTTCTCTTTCTTGCTGTGGCAACAAAGAACTTGCCTGTGGGCAGGGACGTGTCTTCATTTTGAACGCAGACTGGCATCCCTGCAGTTCACCTGCAACGTCGCAAAGTTTATTTTTTATAAATAGCTAGCTGCCTAGCCGTGTGGTGACGGCGAATAGAATACATGTGTCACCACCCCAGTTCAACTTTTCCCGTCATGGGGGTCGTAAGAGACGACCGAGGGAACCCTCCAGAGAACGGGCAGCAGCGCTCTCTGTGAGTTTAACCACAACACCACTGCGATCGCCAACCCGCCTGCCAAGCGTGGCGATTATTGGTATTTCCCCCCAAATGACGGAAATCATTGGGGGAGGCCCTCGTCCAGCAGTGGACATTATGTGGCTGATGATGATGATGAAATAGACTAATAAATATAGGTTGGTAATGTTCGATTCTTGACAACTGTAGGTTCTAAGTTTCGAATCAATTTGAAATGGCTAGAATTTTTGCTCGAATTACTTTATAAAACAACTTGCAAATAAGTGTAATAATATGCATGTCAATCGAAACAAATAAGTTAATTTATACTTTTCTTTTACAATTTAATAGACTAGGTTGTATTCGTATGCTATCCGTACCGAGAACATGCAATTACTCCTGATTCCATACGAATGTACGAATTAGAACATCCGGGAAGTCCTGAAACGTCTGAAATAAACTAAATACATATAGTTACATTATAATTTGTGCACAGAAACCACTAGATATTTAGCTCATAGAATATTTCAATAATAATGCCCTTTTCTGCTGATTCTGGAGAGGCAAGTGTTTCTGGAGAGACAGATTTCAGTAGCTTAAGGGTAAATGTGTTTGTTTAATGACCAAAATATCTATGGTTAGATCCCAATGCCCAAGGCATGCTCATTGATTAGCGCTACGATTGGTCGAATAAGGAAATACAGTTTACTTTTTTACGTAGTAGTAGTTCTTTATTTTAAACTTTTTTTAATATCTAAATAAATTGAATCTATCCAGCCAGTTTGTGTTACTACGGAAGAAGGAGTTTACGATCAGCCACCCAAGCGCTTGATATACAAACTCGTTGCTACAAAAATATTCACCGGCCGTTTCAAAACAAAGAATTTAAAAAAATATTTCAAAGTCGATGTCGAAGCTCTGCGTTCTATTTCTATTTCAAACGCGTAGATTGCTAGTTTTGCTTTACGATGACGGGAACGTTGATTTTTCCCATAGAAAGTCGCGTCACTACACCACTGGCGAGCCTACCGTAAGCAAAAAGAAGAATTTTATAGATACAGACGTAAAACGGCATGAGTTTATGCACATACATTCGATACACAGGAAACAATGTTAACATGGTTATTTATTTATCAAAGGAACAAGAATTCTCTTTACAAGTTGACCTAATTCTCAATGATGCTAAGCTTGACAATTGCGTTCTGCGTTTTAAGCCATGATTATTAAAAAAAGCGAATAATAAAAGTTCCCTACTTATCAATACTTTCATGTTGCATATTATGTACTAGCTGACCCGGCAAACATTGTTTAGCCCAGGCTTAGGACACCCCTATGGCACCTAAACTTAGTCCCTGCCAAATTTCAAGTTCCTATGTTCAGGGGTTTGAGTTGTTCGTTGATTGTCAGTCAGTCGGCTTCTCTTTGTTTATTCATACTTTAGTGCGTACAATAATTGTTTCAATACAACTAGTTAGTTCAAATAAACACGAAAGAACAATTGGAACTTATCTACGCGCTTGATTAAAAATGTTCAGCTCAACAGAAAGTTCCAGTGCCTTCCTACATAGGACCGGGTACGTCACACATATGCTTTACATGGTTCGCAATTGGAACTATTGTATGTGTGTATGGACGTACTTTTGTACGGTGCCCCCTATTTGGTCACCCTCTATGATTAATAAACTTTCTCCATTCAGTTCAACATCGATCGTGCGCCGGGTCATTTGGATCTGAACAAGTTTCGCGTGGCCATTTTCCCGTTCGCGATACGAGGGCCGTCTATTTTTACGTACTTAGCTACCTATGCCTACTCATAACTCTTACTTAATCACTAGTCCATCATTGTTTATGCCTCTATATATATACTTCACGCCTTTTAATCCCAAAGCGGGGTAGGCAGAGGCACTTGCTTAATAAGCAAATGCCCACGGTTCACCAAGCGTATTTAACCCAACGTGACAGGGGGTGAGCCCATCGCCGTCTACAACAACGTTAATAATTAAATAAAAACTATCAGATACTAACCGTGGTATTCATAAAGTTAGAATTAGCGCTAGTGAAGGTCTCAAAAACTGGTTAAATGTACGCTAACTGTCCGTTACGGATAAACCAGTCTAAGTTGATATACGCCAACTAGGTAGTCAATGTTTAAACTTTTTATAAATACGGCGGTTAAAGCACACAAAAAATCGTACAGAAGCGAACTGATTGCTACTGCGAGATTTATTCCTTGGATTAAAGTTATCCAGTGGGAAAATTACATAGATTTTCTTTCGAAGAAATTATGTTTATTATTGCTCATATCATAATCATCTGCTTCATTTCATAAATGTCAGTTCAATTATTTTCTAAGCTAGATTGAGATTGAAATTGTTCCGTTACTTATTTATAACACCAGAATAGCTAGACACAAAATGACAACAAATAATAATTATTTTTTTCTAATTCCCGAATAAAAACAATTGTAAAAAAAAAGTTGTAAAATGGTATGTTAAGTATGTTTTATCATCGAATCATGAAATGAGAGTAAATATCGGTTACTTTCCATATAATGGACTTTCGTAGTTAAAATCCCTACCAAACACATCTTAAAATACGGAATAATCAGTTTCAGTATAATATACCTGTAAAATACATTGTGTAAATAACGTTTTTGTTTGTCTTTTGTTTAACCACTATCCTGCCTGATGTTAAGCAGCAATGTTGGAATGTTGGAACACCCGAGTTCAATTCATTATTTACAAGAACATTAACTCCAATGTAAAACGTTGCACCACGACAAAGAAAACCATTCTCTTACATAACAGAGTACCTATGTATCAAAACCAAAGTGCAAAAACCCCCGAGGAGAGTTTCTGCCGGACACGTCAAAAACAATTTCAATTAAAACAAGATGGGACATGAAGACGGCGGACCGCAGCCGCCGCGCAACTTTTGCAATTACGCCAGTCAAGGGCCCCGAGCCAACGACTGTAGTTTAAATTGAGCGTTCTACCCCCCACCCTGTCCTGTGTACCTACACTTGTAGGTAAATGGCGATAACTGTGTTACTGAACATAATGTGAACTCTGCTATGAGATTGCATCATTGGGTTCTGATGTGAGGGAAAGATATACTACTTTTCTTTTGAGCGTCTGTGGTCCAGTTGGTCGGACCTTTGACTTGTAACCGGGAGGTCCCGGGTTCGAGTCCGGCTACTGGACGTGTACCAATGGGACTCTTTTTCAGAGCTATGTACGCAACGCAACGCTCGTACGGTGAAGGACAACATCGTGATGAAACCCGCACACCACAAGGTGTGTGAACCCTATAACGGCGATGGGCTCACCCCCTGTCACGTTGGATTAAATACGCTTGGTGAACCGTGGGTATTTGCTTTAGCAAGTGCCTCTGCCTACCCCTCTTTGGGATTAAAGGCGTGAAGTGTATTTATTTTTATTTTTTTACTTTTCTTTTCGAGGGAAAGATAGACTAGTTTTCTAGGGCTCGGCGTTGTTGCTATTTAATAAGTCGCGAAATATACTGATAATAAATTCATGTGAAGATATAGAAAACACAGGTTTAGTAAGTACCTACTGAATCACCCTTATGTAACCGAACAAGGCATATAGATAAACCTAATTAAAGGGTTTTCTTCAATACAGTTGAAGATTTTTTTGTAACGACGCACGCATTATATTACATTCATTTTCTTCGATCGTATGAAACATAGAAAGGAAATGATCGAAGTAGACATTTCATGTATGCTGTAGCTGTGACAGCCTGTAATTAGGACTGCATGTTATCTTGTGTTAATTCACTATGTTTGTTTATTGTAAGTATGTGTACAGTTTGACATGTGTGTCTTAAACAAATAGTTAAAATAAATTTCACATTTTAAGAGATAAACGTGAACTTACGTTTACATACAGATAGACTGTCTAGGATTCAGTTGCTTAAAAACAATTAGCACTAAAAACGAAGTAAATAGAGTACCACAGGCAATTTAAAAAAAACTTCTTAAATAATACGAAGAAAACCACTTCATCATCACTTTATCGTCTAGAATGCACAGAGAGTTGGACGTCAAGTTTTTAGTCTAACAATAGATAGGTACTTAGATGTTCAAACAACAGAACGGACAGTTGCTTTCGCGAAACAAAAGGCCTTAACAGACAAAGAAACAGTACCTATCAAAGAGTACACAAACGGTAAAGTAACTATGTATTCTTAGCTAAGACAATACTCAGCCACCAATAGACTGCCTCAGTGAGACAAAGCAGCCAATGTGAATGGACATAATTAAATACCTAGGTATCGAAACACAAGAGCTTATTGGAAATAGTGCCGGTCTTCTGTCCCTCTCTGTTGTTTTCGAGCGACAGAGAAAGAGGCGAGTCGGCTTACGAACCTTCGTCTATTGTTTTGTGTACAATTTTACTTCGTATCTATGTCTTCCGAGATGGTTGTTGTGGATAAATATCAAATAGAGGAACACGTATATTTAACCCTTAGCTGTATGATTGTTTTGTCTGAATAAAATCCTAGCGTACCTAAATTATATGGCATATATCATGGGAAAATGTATGGTCAAAAACTGCGTTCATTAGTATTAGTTGGACCTTTGACAATAATTTAGAATAAAAAATGCGTATATGGGGTGGATAGAAAAAAAATGATGAAAAATTATACTGATGTAGTTAAGAGTTGAATGGTTACCGGAACTCGAGTAAAGTGTACCTTCAGGACAGGCTGAACTTAGAAAAATCTCCTTCAGAATAGAAAAATAGCATAAAAATGCAACAAGATTAAGATAATTATATTTCAAGTTTTATGCAATCATTGCTTTCAACATTATGCAAATATTACTTACATAACTATTTCTACATTATATGTCCCTATTATATCTATATAGCAATACCTATTCCTACATTTCTATAGATATTTACGAAACTAATTTTCAATCATTTAGCTCCACAATACGTTGTAATGGTCTTGGATACATGTGACTAGCCTAACTGCGCAGTAAGCACTTGAAAAACTCAGGGTATGCCTGCAGGTATGCTTACAGCAGAACAGCAGCAAGAAGCACGCGAAGCGCTTTTAAAAAAAATGGCAGCATCAAATAAACAGTTATTTCTTAACGGAGAAAATCGCATCGTATTAGCCACGCATATATTGGGCAGTACGCGTGACCTCAGTTAACCCTTCCAGCGTCGTCACGATTAATAACCTACGCGAGGGGGTCCAAGACTCATTAGGGGCTGTAAACTGAAGACGACCCCTCGTGGCCATCTGTGACCCCCCGGCGACCCCAGCGACCCCCCGCCTCAGACAAAAGACTTGCAATTCTGTAACGGATAAGCAAAGTTTTGGGGCCCTTATTTAAATTACTTTATGTAATGTTTTGCTTTTGCACATAGAGTGTGTGGGCCGCGAAAGTTGCGCTTTTCGTATTATTATTCAGAGGGTGCGAGTTAGAAGCCCGTTGTTGTCTTTAGAAAGGGCGGATATTGATTTTAATACAAAATGTCGCCAGTAATATAGTTACGATATTATTATAGTTTTATACGATATCAACACCAGTTATATGCGACGTAATTCAGTACTTGTTACTTTTTTAAGTTTTCAATTTAAGGAGGAACTTCGCACATTTTTTCTTACGAGTAGATAGATATATTGTCTCTGTCACTAAGGCTCCAACGTCGGATAAAATAAACAATCATAATCACCATCAAGCCCATACTTGTGTACTGCTGAACATAATAAATAGACAATAATATTTTACAATTTGCTTCGACACTAATGAGGAATGCTACTACTATAGTTAAGCCCCGCTAGTGGATTGTATATACACAGTTCAAAGTGTCTAGGGATCAAGTACATTTTAGAAGATTGCAATCAATAATATATTTTACAAAAACTGAATTCATTCATAGTTTATTCAAAATGTGGTGATAAGTCACTGATACAGGCATGGGAAATTAAGTAGGAGACCAATCCAGAAGACTAGATTTGATTTAAATAAATTAGTTTTTTTTTGACCTAAAAATGTTCTTTATCCCTAGACACATTTGATGTGTATATAATGGGGAATTTTCAAATTCCAAAAATGTCTTATCTAGAAGTCGCTATCCAGGATGACTTCTGTCATTTATATTTTAGAATGCTTTTTATTATTTGGGTAAGTTATTCAAACACTTTCGCGAAACATGTAAACAGATAACAACAAAAAGCTAGCGCCATCTATAATAACTAAAAGAAAATAGGGTCCTGCAAGTTTCCCATTATTTTATACAGATTGTGTCTGTTAAATAATGCACAAAAAAAAACGATCCTTCGTCAGATATTGTGTTATTCCTGGATCATATGAAATACCGGACGTTCCACACCGATCAAATGTAACTCAGTTAGAAACCAGCAAGTATCAATTTAATTAGTACAAAACCCTTATCCAGATTCTCATCAACATTGTAAGTACCAACATATAGTATCGTGTAGGTATATACATATGTACCAGTGCAGTTAGAAATAGTATTCAGTAGGAGATGGCTATCCCAACTTTACAAATTACGGCGCGAGATTGCGCCGCCGCCGCCGCCGTTCTGCCACAGGCAACTTTCTGCATCTATTAACATAATGTTACAGGTATCCCTCACTATTTTAGTATTATTGCTGTAGAACAATCTTTGTAACACAACATACCTACACTTAAAAGCAATTATACTGCTTGTATCTACTATACTGATAGTCATTCACTAAAATCGCAGAGGCTTTTAATTTTTATGGCACACACCGGACTTTGTATGAAAAGTGTAAATAAAAAATAAAATAACCCGAGCATCCATACTGATCACACCCTTGTTGCTGAGATTGAACCGGCGATCTTTTGGTCACTGGTAACGATTTGACTACACCAGATTTACTTACCGAATATGAATAGTATTGACTTACCTGTTTTAATTCAATATCCTGTTTATGTAAGTAAGTAAAAAGTAGAATGATTGACTCAATGATTAGTTAGTTGATAGAACAAAAATCTTTTAGCTCTTGGTTAAATATTTTTTACAAGAATTTAACATTGCTTTACTAAAAAAAACACTGAAAACAAAACTCAACACAACATCTCAATTTAAGAAAAATAATTTTAAATTCTTATTTTTCCGCAACAATACCTACTCCACCAAATTCCTAACGAAACTAAACGTTACATTAAACGTTTTTATTTCCAAACTGACCCCAACCTCTTCCATAGAACTCTGCCCTTCGCCTCACCTATAAGACACTTATAGGAGAACCGGTCGTGCGCATATCTGAATAATTTCCTCCAATGATTATGTAAATCAAATGTTTCTGATACAGAGGTCAGTTTCTCATCTCTATGATATTCTCTATTCTGTGGGAAGATGCGCGTGAGAAAAAAGGGTCAAGACATTTTGACCATAGTCTAATGTTGTCGTGGGAACTTTGAACTGAACCGTTGACCTATTTGATATTAAAAAGAATATTTTAATCAACTTTACGGGATTCCTGTTAGTTATTATTGACCATGGGGTCGCGGTAGAGTACAGAGGTCTGTCAGTAATGACCTTAGCTGTGTTCTGCGAGTCTGCGTGTGCGTCTTATTTTGATTAACATGCGGTTACTAACGTGCAAATTTTGGCTGGCAATTTTTTTACTGTGGCAAAAGTGATTTTTGGAATATATAAAGAGGATATAAATACTTAAATTGTGTTCGTGTGTTTCGTGAACATGGTCATGGTGATTTGTTCACATCGCGGAAATTGTGCAAAAAATGTTTGGGAGAAATGTGGTAAGTAACTAATAGCTTAAATTAGTTAGTGCTATTGATGAAAGGTGATTATGAAAATAAAAAGTTATCGTTTTTGTAATGAGGAGTAATGGTTAAAAAATATTTTTTTAGCTACATCTTCTTGAATTATGATAATTTACATTTTGCAAATACGAAAATTAATAGACGTTATTATTCAGAAATTATAAAAGAATAAAGACTTTTAATTGTTATTGCTTAGGTAGGTTTTAGTTGAAAATTAAAATATTGTGATAACCTATAGTTACGTTGAGTTAGCAATTCCTTATTTTTCGAAGAATTCATGGAAGACCAAAATACGTTTAATTAAAAAAATAAGTCACACAAAATTATATACCACAACATATTCCAAGAGAAATGATATACCGTGGCTAGTTTAAATCAGATAGTGGGCGCTATGTAGGCACTGGGGCGGGCGGCGTTATGTGCGCAAAGTTCGAGGCGGACCGCTTGGGCGGGCGGGACTAAGGCGAACTTCTGACGCCGCCGCGGGCCACTCGCCACGCGCCGTGGCCCAAGATGGAATATAGCATTTGTGAAAAACATTACTAATGTTTTTTTGTTATATTTTTTCTCGGCTAGTATATAATGAAGTCACGTTTTAGATAGGTACAAGAACACAGATTTGTAACTCAGTTACTGTCACACCTTTAATAACTAGGTATCTAGCTCGTAGGTACATATTACTTTCCTCATAAAACTATGAACATCAGTGAAAATATCTTTTGACCAGTTAGTGATTTATATTGTTTTTTTTTTATAAGTAATTAACATGGTAACGCAGCAGCACAGGATATGCGGTCGGATTTGTGGACAAATTTTCATAATTTCCCCATAAACTGAGCAATTGAGTAACTGAGTTATCCGACTTAGCTTTGGTGGCGATCTCTTTGCAAATTCTAAGAATTTGTAAATCTCTATTTGAATTCCTTTTCAGTGAAAACTGAAAACAATAATTGATAGGTATTTTACAGGTTTTCTGTGTAGCGAATCGCTAAATCGTCACCCGCGGGCCGTGCGCTAAGTACCAACTTCGTTCGCTTGTTTTCTTACTCTAACAGACTTTTCCTACTCATTTGCATTCAAAAGCAGATAGTGCGATGCGATGATACGCCGCCGCTCTGGCGTAGTTCCTTTATGCAGCCAACAGTAACGCGGCAAACTCGGAACAACTGTTGCCAACTTTGTTCCGAAGTTGCCATAATGTTGCCGCAAAAACTGGAAGCGCTTATGGACGGTTTAACAATTACTCCACCTAAGCAGGATTCGTCTAACACTGGGGAAAGTTCGTAGCGCCGTTTGTTGAATTAGTTTCGAATGAGATAGCGGAGCGGAGCGCTCGACGGAACACTTTTACATGCTAGTGTATGCTACATAATTATTATATAAACTTCAACTCTAGCGTGACTGAGCTTACTATTATTATATAGGGTTACTAACTAATCTACTTGTTACAAAATAATATATTTCTGCATGCTACAAGCGATAAAGTTTCACCAGATTGCGCGTTTTTTTTAACGTTCGATACGTTTGTGTTTATATACTTAACTACAATAAGTAGCCTATCTTACTTACGGTACAGTTCACATTACCTAAAAATGCACAGAACCTTTAGATACAATTGTTATTAAAGAATTTATAACCTAAAGCCACAAAGGAATAGGAAAAGTTGAGTGTGTAATATCTTGCTACTCCTGTATTTCGGCCTTCCTTAGTTTGTATTAGGTGCTTTGTTCATGCTTGTTTTCTTGTAATTATGGAGGATTACATCAAAATAATACTCTAATGACTTCAATTGGGAACAAATACCAAAATGTTTAGCCACACGTCAAAGAAACGTCATGTCTCCAAAAGTTCTATCGACTATTTCAGCTATTATATTAGGTACGTACTTTGAATTTTATGTATGATATTCTGTTATACAGCCAAATAGCGGTATAAGGTGTATAAATCGTGAAGTGTGGGCCATTAAATCTGTCGCCAGCGTGTGAGGAATAGAGCTGAGTTTTCAATTACAGAGGCGCGCGTGAAATCCGGCCGGCGGTGGCGGGGCCATGGCGTGTGGCGGGGCCATGGCGTGGCGGCGGCGGGAGGTGGCGATGGCGAGGCGGCGGTGTGCCGAAAACCTTCATGCATTACTTCGTATTTCTAAATTTGTAAGGTATGCATATGATAATATGGCGGAAAACATGTAGACGTAACTCATAAAAAGTTATCGCGGTCTGATGTTAGTAATGAAGTCATAGCTGTCTTCCTTATACTTGTTTTAAATGAATTGTGTCAGAACGGGACAGTTTTATACCAGTTCTCTCAATACTGAGATAACAAAAATCAGTTGAATAATATATGACTTGAATAATAATGAATAAATAATGAAAAAATGAGTGAGAGAAATATCTTATCTTCAGTATCTGCAATGAGAATGTTTTATGTTAGTTAAATTATTAGAAAGATTGAAATTGGCCAAAACTGGGTATACTTAAAGTAAGCCACCGTGCTAGTATTGAATCTCTTACTGCTTAATACCACGGCATAAAGGCGTCATACGTTTTTTATCAGGGGTTTTAGGCGAAAGCGGCTATTGGACGGTGAGTTAGACTATTACATCTTACTTTGGATCCATCTAAACCACAACTGTCAGAGATAAAGAGCCATGTTTCCAAAGAGTTTGGACATAAGCTGATTAGAGTATTTCTCACATATCTGTTTTAATAATTTCGTAAAGGGTTAGGGTAGTCACGGTTGGATTCTTAACTGAATATATATATAACTGGTGGACCTGACAGACGTTGTCCTGTCTTAACTATTAACATGAATCCAGGGTGGCCTGTGTCCAGCTGTGGATGTAATTTTTTTTGATAAGAACTTTCTGCTCACATTAAAAAGGACAACAAAAAAATAATTTTCGAAATCGGCGTTTAGCCGTTCTGGAGTTATGCGCTTACCAACACATTATGCGATACATTTTAGTATTATAGAAGTAAAACATAATAGTGAAGATTTCGAGTCAAAGACACATATCTAGAAAATTCGTATTGTAGAATATTTTTTCAATATCTAATGTGGAAGACAGGCCAATCGCAATCACCATAATAGTGAGCCATTTTAGTGAGACTTCTCTGACTTACACACCTCCCAAGCAAAGCCGGATTTTGGTCTAGTATTAAAAAAATATTTGTCGCACAAATGCAGCGTACACTGCACTATGTAAATCTAGAACTATTTCAACTGTCCCCCGGTTTTATTATTCCATGTACAAGCACATGCCATTACCGGAGCATAATCCCCGAAAGACCTAACTTGTTTCCACTCCAACTAACGACTGACTTGTGGTTTTCATTAGCTCCCTAATACGTGTTATTTTCTCCTAATCTTCTAACAAAGGCTCGCACCGGCACAGGAATGTGATATCTAAACCGTTCGGTCGAAGGATCACTTTGGCATTCGCTGGGATAAATTTAAGACAATTTGACATAACTGGAAAAGCATGCATTTTGCCACAGTATGCTTCGTATTTTGTTCCGAATGGGAATTTGTTAATGTGTAGATGGTTTGGGCGGGCGGGATCGTAGTGGCTCGTTAGATATCTAAACATGGAACTTGTCTCGCGACAGTCTCATGGGAAAATATGCCAGACGAAATATCATTATTAACTTTGCGTTATAGATATGCTCTTAACAATTTTTGGAGTGGAAAACAGTTTAAAATTATGGTTACCCTACCACACAACAATGTTGACAGTAAATGGTGTCAACCAAACACAACTTTTACTCTATCGCCTACATATATGTAACTAATCATGTAATATTGTCACGTTAATGAATTATCATTAACTAGTATTTAACCTAAATCTTTATTCCATCAAGAAACCCGAATATCAATATTTATAGCTAACGATTGATACAGTACTAACTGAGAAACAGATATTATATTTTCATCAAGTAGGGTAACCATAAATATTGGTTTTTATCTACTGTGCTCGCCATGTAAGTTTAAGTAGAAATTGCGTGTGGAATTCGCGACTTTACTGTCATGATAAAGAAACCCATTTCGTTCAAATTCACGCAAAACATAAACAAACAATACCACTTACTACAATTTAAGAAACACGCGCAAAAAACGCAGTGAAATCAATTCATTTCGGCGCCGCAGACATTACATACAGCGCACTACTACCTAACCGAAACCCTCGCAGGCAAACAAAGCAAGCATTATGTAAATCGATAGACCCAAACTAAAACTACGTGTTGGACCCCTGTCCTTCCCGGCCCTTAAACACGTATTAATCAACGCACACATTCGCGCACCAACGCACGCACACTAACCCCACCGTAAAGATAAGGCAAATGAATGATTATCGAATTACAATTGCGCTGGACATCGCTTTCGATGATACGAATTGCAAACGATTGGTGACGTTGTTGGTTCCAACAGTTCGACTTGCCAAACGCGTGTTTTTAGAATGAGAAAATTATGTACTTTAATAATTTATATAATTTAAGGACAACAATGGACAGATAAAATTATTTTTGTGTTCCAGCAGTTAAACTTGTAGAAATTTCTGTGTAGGATTTATCTACACATAACTTCATAAACGATATGTATTACGAAGACGTTTAAAAAAAGTAACACTTACCTTTATCACGCATTCAACATCATTGTTAATAACATGTTCTGCATGGAAACAGCATTGTTAAAATATGTTTTGTAACAGATTATAATAGGTTGCGATCCTGATTCCTTACTGCTGAAAACCATAGCGATGTCCTTGTAAACTTCGAATCGCAATAAACCCGAGCGGGTCGGCAAAGGATATAGCAATAATGAATTTGGGAGTCACAATTAAAGAGGGGAAGTCCGTCCGGATGATCTTGCAAGAGTAATCTAAGGGATGCGGGCGAAGCCGCGGGGGGCGAGGGGTGGCAATTTTCGCCATTTGACAATAACGGCATAGATTAAATTATTGGAAACTTTAGCTATTTTTAAGATACAATGTTTTTTCATATTATTTCTTCCTTATTTCTTCTTGGGATGGAGAATTGTGATAGGTACTAGGTACCGTCCGATCGCAATAAATATGCTCTGGTGTTGAAAAAGGAAACCAGTTCTAGCTTATGCTTATATTCATATTAAGAATAATAGGAGTTTGAGTCAGGATGCCTACCTTTTTTATATGAGTAAAAGAGTAAATCGCCCGGTGAATGTGTACCCATCCATTTCGACGTCCACTAAATTGAAACGAACAAACAAATATTTCCTCATTACATTAGTATACAGTACCTGGGCGACTGAGCTTCGCTCGAATTAAAAAAATAGCGTTTTTTACCCTAAATTAAATTTTCAGAATCGATTTTGTCTCCGATATAAACCGTATCGAACAAGTAAAAAAATCGACACTAAATTGAAACGAACAAACAAATATTTCCTCATTACATTAGTATACATTTCTTCATGATCATCAGCCCATAATTATGGCCTTGTCCACTGCTGAACATGGCCTATGTCCAGCAGTGGACAAGTATACATTTACATAAGTGAAAAATGTGCGAATAATTTCTCAGCATCGAATGACCCAATTACGTCAATAGATATTGCGGTTTACGCCAGTCAGAAACACAATCGACGCTAAAACTTCACTCAGCTTATTACAATTATTGTTTTAATTTTGAATTAATTATTCAGCAAACAATATGTAGAATTTTTTTTGTATTCATATTTTGTTTCATGAAATTTATCAAATAGATACCTATAGGACGTAACAGATTTTATTTTCATATTCATGTGGAATTTATTTAAATAAAACACACTTATTATTTCTATAAGTGGATAGAACCACGCTCTACGATATGTATACATATACTTACTTATCGTATGTTACACTAATTCGAAGCTAACAAGACAATTCCTGTGAAACAAGAAATTTTAAATAAAAATAAATAATCAAAATATTGCAGGACATTTCATACGACTAATACCCATTTACTTAGTATTACACATAATAATGACAAGCAATTACACAATTATCAAAATAAAGCCGAAAAATGTAAAGCCCTATCTATAAGCTGCATATTCTTTGGTCCATCTTTTCGCCAAGTGCGAGAAGGGCGGAAGGGGGTTTGTCAAATAAGCGAAAGGGTAAATTATATAAGTTGGAGCTATGGTGTTGTGTGCGTGTGTGAGTGTGTAGCTCCTCCGTTAGGCCGCATTCACCGGGTAGCGGGGGCGTTATTCCTTGAATTGCCAGGGGACTAGACATTTACCTTTGTAATGTTAGAAATTGAGGAAAATAAAGGGCTTCGAGGGGAACAGGGCGCTTCAAGTGTCTTTCGTCTGAATAAGCCGCGCCACTTGTACGCTTATTCGAGGAAAATTGGTCAAAGTACTTAAAAAATATTTTTGGGTACGACACCAATTAAGTTAGTTAGTAAGTAGAAAAAGGCAATTCTGCACAGTACGAATTGGCTACACGCACAGACACATAAAACATTGCGCCTGTCTTCTACAGGGTAGGCTGAAATAATCAATCTTCGCTAGCTTAAGTTCTGAGGTATGTACTTTACTTCTTCTAAATTTATCTACCTATTAGTAACGTGAGTTTTGGGCACTCTTTACCTTGCCTTTCCTTAATATGTCGCTGATTTGGTCAGCAAATACCGGCAAGGTAGGCAACTTTCGACGTGGGTTTGTAAATCAAAAAACTGACGGAGGCGGGTATCAAATCCACATGTATTAAAGATGGGTGTCCACAACTGCACCTCAATAGCTAGAAAATACGCTAACATAGAAGACAGGAACCCATCCCGCCAACCTCAGCCTCATCACTAAAGCATTATGCCGGATGATTGCATGCACATGAGATGAATCGCGTGCAGTTGTTTTCTTAGTGTTGGATGATCGGTCGGATGGCGGTGGAGCACGGTCCACTGGCGGCCGAGGCTGCCCACTGGCCCGCGCACATCTGAGATCAAAGACTGCCTGACGCAGGGCTGACACAACCTATATTCCTAAAACTTATTTTTGTCACTATCTCCCACCCGTCACTCTTGCATTGATATATGTACGTCTAATTGTACAAAAGTGACATTTATTTCACTATATTCCTAACTGAATACTTGGTATTTTTAATACCTCAATGTCATAATCTACTATGTAAATGATGGAATAAAAAACTGTAACAAAAATATCACTGCTTTTATTTTAGAATCAAAAGCAAATAAAAAAGTAATAGGGTGAACCTATTACTAGACCACATGGCACATCTATTTTAATATTTTTTTAAATAATATTTCACAACGCCCGTGATGAAGTTTATACTGTGTGCAACTCAGTGTTTCATCTTTTTCTATCATTTGACCTTAACATCCTTCGTTCCATTTTCCGTGGCGTGCAGGCCTCTCCAATTGCTACTGCTATGTCCAAAAGCAGTGGACAAATATGGGCTGATAAAGATGATGATAAAGGATGATGACACTTCTTTAATGTGTACAGTAGACAGAACCGTTTGTAAGTTTCATACAAAAGTTATTATGACATTAGTAATAATCTCAATGACAACCCTATTACACCTGTTGGACAGCAAATAGAGTTATAAAGAGATATCTATCTTCTTTGAGCAATCATATTGATACAGAGTTCATATTGATATTTTGCAGCAGTTTGCACATCGGATTTGATTTACGGAGTTGCAGAACATTTACATGTATAACACGTGCTTATAATGAAATAGCTGAGCTTGTGCCGTAGTATTATACATTAAAGAAAAAAATATCCAAAAAAGTCTCAATGTTCGAAAAACTCTTGTCCAATCATGTTTGTTATTATATCGATCTTTATGTAGATATTTTCTTCCATTTCCAGTTTGTAGCTAAAATTATTCGTTTATTTTTCTCTATATCTTATTTTCTTGGGCAAATTCGACATCAATATCTTTACCAATATTATAAATAATGTTTTTTTTTTGTTTGTTTGTTTGAATTGAATAGGCTCCGAAACTACTGAACAGATTTGAAAAAATATTTCACTGTTGGTAAGCTACATTGTTCCAGAGTAACAAAGTAGTTAACTAGTTATATTTTATCCCTAAATTCCCACGGGAACGCAAGTAACACCGCGAGGAACAGCTAGTATAGTATTAAAAAAATGCCGCCCGCTATCCGTCCCTATGTTTGTATGTAACTTTGAACAATTTGACTCTTAAAGGTGCTGGTAGACTTGACCATTCACTTGTAACAGAACATCGAGCATTCTCCGTTTATATATTTGTGTCGCACTATACAACGCCAAAATGTTCTTTCGTATTTTTAACCGACTTGAAAATATATTATTAGTATTGTTTTAGGTTTATTACCTTAAAATTTCGACTGGTAGAACCGATTTGGACCGTTTTTTTTTTTAAAATAGATGGTGCTTCCCGTTTGGTTCTATTTAAAATTGGTTCAGCTCTGACAATGGCGTCCATGAGAAAACCACAAAGGTTATAATGTGTTACTGGTCGATTATTTTTTATTTCAAGTTATGTATGTGAAGGAACGTTCGGAAGAACACTAGTGGGGAATTTTCTTTGACGTTTTTCTGACAGATTTTCGGGCCGAGAACTTTGTTTGGAAAGTATGACAGTAATGACAGTTCTTAGCCCTGAAAAATCTGTCAGAAAAACGTCAAAGAAAACTCACCATTACAACTATTTATCAGCACTTTGACAATGATAATGATATAAGTGTGTCTGTAGCTCTATTTTACCAGGCCGATTTTTTTACATTACTTGACTACGCCTGTGTAGTAGCTACTACGCACGTAGCTCGTAGTTTCATTTTTTTTAATGAAAGCTGCAGTTTGTTAGGATAAGAAAAACAAAACGGGAACATAGAAAAAATCATAAAAAGGATACTCAAAATGAGTTCATCATCAGCAATCAGCCTATATTCGTCCACTGCTGGACATAGGCCTCTCCAATAGGCAATCCAGTTCACCCAGTCAAAATGTTGTAACGAACATAAAAAAATCCCGTCGAATTGAGAACCTTCTCGTTTTTTGAAGTCGGTTAAAAAGGATTTATATTTCCATTTAACACTTTCGCTGACACTCGACTTAAGACGAATAAGAGTTTTATTGTTACCACGTCGACCGGCGAGATGTGACACCGAAAGCGTTAGGAAAAAAACAGAAAGAGAACTTTTGGGGTAGGTTTAAAAATGAAAGCTTCTAGAGTTCATTACATTTAAGATTATACTTTGCTGTTATTTTATTTTTTTCTGTTGACTTTAATGACTGAGATAGACTTATTAGACTTATTATAAATATTTTTTAAAAGACAATAAACGATACATAATGTATATATAATGCACAGCTTGTAAACATAAGGGCACAATTTTCATTAATTCAACGAACCTATAATAGGAGTAATTTATTTAGAAGTAGGTATTCCGTGCCAAAATGCTTAAGTACATTTCTTTTAATTTTCTTTTAATGTAACAATATCGTAGGTGAAAATAGTAACGTCTGCTCCCATAAAAAAAAATACGAACACCATTTCCAAACATATCGTTCTTACAAGTAGTAAAAGCATTCTCAGTAAGATTAAATCAAATAACATTTCAGCAACATCGACTGAGCCTAATATCCTGCGAAATAACAAGCCGTCCATGCGAAGCAAAACTGACTGGATCAATACTGAGAAACTTAAATTCATCGGACCCTCCCCAAGAAGGCTGGCGTGGACAGGGATTCGTATGTTAATATGTTGGACCCCCCCTCCCCCACCTCGCCCGGGCACCCCGCCCCGGCCCCCGGGCTCCGTCCGAACTATTATAAAGGGTAGCTCGAAAGTTAGATTAATGATGTTAGAAACTGGCCATTGTATAGACGCTGGTTAAACTTGCGATACTTTTTTTTTTAAACACATTGAACAAGCGTTTGACCATGATCCTGTCTGATGTTAAGCACCGTTGTGGTCTACGATGGAGCCACTTGTTCATTAGGTACTTATTTAGCCGCGATTTGATGAACTTCAGACTGTACTGCGCAGGAAACACAGTCTCCGGGAAGTCATTCCACATCCTGGCGGTTCGCACTATGAAAGTAGACGCAAATCGTTTCGTTCGCGTAAATGGTAAATCCAACTCGTATGGATACTTAAGTTTAGTAGTTGGAAATAAATGTACTGAAGGTTTTATCTTTGGTTGTTTTTGTTAGTATTCCTTATTTGTATGACATATATAGTTATTTAAATATCTTAGAGTCTGTGCTTATATTAGAAATACAGTCGCAGGCAATACTGATACAGAATCACTTAGCTAAGGAACAAAACAATAACGGCGCCTATACCTACAGTATAATCGCTGACGAGACTTGGATATAAATTAAGTACTCTTACTGAAAAGTGACTGATACTGAAAAAAGAACTGTACTGTAGTATAGTGACGGTTAAAGTTTAGATCTGCTACAAATGATCTCATTTGTATGGTGAACATGTATAAAATTTATCGTCATTTAATTGCCAAACTGTTAACTTCACTACACTACAATCACTGACATTTTATTGCAATTCTTGCCGAATATCTTCTCTACGAATTATTTTCTAAATACAACGTTCCAGCATCCCCAGCGTATGTACAACTCCTATCGAGGCTCGCGGTAAGTGTGGACGATCTAACTTCACCATGCACACACGTACAAAACGCACACACACACATACACACACAAAACATAATATAAACGTGCATTCGGCACACACTCGCAGGGCGGGTCGCCGAAACGTCGACGTCGCCTCTGCTGCTTCGAGATACGAGCTAGATTACATGGCTCTAACTTAACTATCGCCTCCTTGCACTTGTAAAAAAAATGTACTTGAGAAACGCCACCGTTTTGCGTCGTTTAAATAAAGACCTGTTCCAAATTTAAAGTGAAACTTTTATCAAACTTTTTCGTCTGTGTGTTGCATGTCGCGTGACGGTCGGCCGCGTTGTTTGACTTTTACCGTGGTTTAGTAAAACCGCACAACAACGTTAGGTTAAATATGCTTGGTGAACTGTGGGAATTTGCATAGCAAGTGCCTCTGCCTATCCCGCTATGGCACTAAAAGGCATGGAGTCTGTATATATAAAAAATATGCCATCACTTATCTCACTCTAAGGGCAAGATTTATTATAACAAATAAAAAAATATGTTGCTTAAATAACACTTGTTTTATGTATGGAACCTAACATACTTTAACACTTTCGCATTCACTGATTTTGTAAAAATGGAGGAGGAGTTCTGCCATACTTGAGAAATACAATGTTTTTATTCCCAAACATCTGTCAATGAGGCAGGAGCGTCTAAATCATTGTGATATATGTTTTGGTCCTCTATAAGAACGTTGCATTGCGAACTTAAATTTAGCATTAAACAATATAGGAATTTATCTAAGCAGGAACAATGACCGAATGTTAAACTGTGTTGAAACATTAACGGTGATGTTATTTAAATAAATAATTAATTAGTAATAATAGCGGCCATGTAATCCCGGCATTACGCGACTCACACATACGCGTTGTCCTTAAGAGTACTGCCTTCAGCTCTGCTCCGGATTCAAGCAGAGCCAAATGTAGTACTCGGCACAGTGTTACATTATTTCTATCTGCAAGACGTTATGCAATATTTATAGTAGGTACCTACTTTACACATATTTATTTATTTAAGAATATTCAACAAGACACACACGTACAAAAATAATGTTAGAAGAAACTAGAGGGTACATTATAATATTATGTTGCCTATATTAGGCTACCACCGCATGGTTGTGAGTGGATTTTAAATTTTAAATTAAATTTACTTTGGGAAATAATATTATTAGGATTAATAATATTATTATTAGGAGGAGGATTATACAATAATTAAACAAACTTAGAATTATACAGAAAAAGTGAATGGACAAATTGAACTCTCTCTGTTGTTAACAAGTACTAATCCTTGCTAATATTATAAATCGGAAAGTGAGTTTGTTTGTTTTTTCCGCTTTGACGTCGTAACTACTGAACCGATTGCGTTGAAATTTTGCATACGTTAGAAGTCCGGATCTTTTTATCCCGGAAAAAATTGATATTCGCGAGGGAAACTTAGATTTTTCCGTAGGAATGATAAGTTTTCTTATAGTTGTCCTTTGTACCGCCTTATAACCAAAGTCCACGAGGGCGAAGCCGCGAGCGGAAAGCTAGTATTTTAATAAATTATTATTTAAGAAAAAGTTGACAAATATAGAAGAACGACATATATTTTACAGTTTATAAACCAACTTTTGTTTGAACTTGTTCAATAAATTGAGAGCGTCTGTGGTCCAGTTGGTCGGACACTTACTTGACTTGTAACCGGGAGGTCCCGGGTTCGAGTCCGGCAACTGGACGTGTACCAATGGGACTCTTTT
>SJJU01002781.1:0-46680 GCA_012932125.1 Conopomorpha cramerella | reverse complement strand
TCAACACAACTGAAACTCTTTTACGGAGAAGTTGGGTTCGTTAAAAACACGGTCATGTCTGGTGTCCGTTGTCAGGGTAACGTACTATTTTTGGCACATCCTGTATAATTAATTGCCTGGTGCTAGTTATATTTCTTCGAGAAAAGGTTCGCGAAATTGATCATTGGGCGGTAGATTGTCATTGTAGATTGTAACTTTAGATCCCTTATAATTAAATGTTGTTGTTGTTGCTGTACTTTGGCATAAGCTCACGCCACGACTTTTTTACTATCGCTCCAGCTCAGTCCGTAATACATCCGGTAGCAAACATTTCGGGTCACAAATAACACCTAAATATTTCGCATATCTAGCCGAGATCCTAGCTGAGATAACCCATTTTTATAAATACGTTAACATTTATATGACATAAATAACTACTTACAAAAAAATACTTACAGAGTTTTATAAATACCTATTCAATATGACCCAGAACTTAACACCTTGAGACCTTAAATTGAATTCCATTTATACGAACCAAATAAAATGATTTGCGTCTACTTTCATAGTGCTCACCGCCAGGATGTGGAATGACTTGCCGGAGTCTGTGTTCCCTGCGCAATATAGTCTAAAGATCTTCATGTCACGGGTAAATGAACAAGACCACACGAGTAGACCACATCACTGCTTAACAACAGGCAGGTGGTGAACAAATACTTGTACACTGTGTTTAAAAAAAAATACAGATTGTCTCATGGATGCTGTTGTCGGAAGTAAACCAAATTTAAATGGGGCCAAACGGGAAATACTCGCTTCCAAACAAAAAAAAAAAATATCCATATCGGCACACCCAGTCCAAAGATTTGCTGTTACAACCGTTGAATTAATATACTTCTTTTAAAAAAAAATAATAAAAAAAAAAACATTTTATGTAAAATGTTTTATCGGAATAGAAAGGTATTCATGGAGATAATGTATTAAAAGCCAAAAAAAATAATTTGGTGGTTTCTAGTCATTGGGTTTTGATCAGACATAAAACTACTAAAATCGGTATAAGTTAGGAATGCTATTTAACTAAATAGGTAAGTAGATTCTGTTAATTCCCTAAGGTTACGCCACGCCCCACGATTTTATTTGCATGTCTAATCAATTCCCAATGACCAGAACCCACCAAATTAATTTTTTTTACTTTTTATCTTCATGAATACGTTTCTATTCCGATAAAACTGTTTAAAATAAAAATATTTTTCATTAATTTTATTTTAAAGTTTTTAGTTATAGTGTATTCTACTAGTCCAGCATTTTCATTAGACACCGATATTGTGAGTATCGTGAAAGAATAAGTAATCCGCCATATTGTAGCGGCGGCCATCTTGGATTTATTATAGTGTAATGTATTCTACTAGTCGTGCCCTTTCATTTGATACCCATATTCTAGGGTTTGTGAAATAATATGTCATCCACCATTTTGTAGCGGCGGCCATCTTGGATTTACAAATGTAAGAAATTCATTAAATTGTATTGTCACCGGAACTAAAGGTGTGTACCAAATTTCAAATCAATCTGACAAGAGGAAGGTACTTACATTTCAATTCTAATTTTGACCCAAACAAACAAATACCGTACGGGTCGAACGAAATAAATCCGTTTAAAAACATGTGCGGTGACCGAGGTTATGTGACGTAATGTACCTTTCCAACTTTTTTTATATATTGTGTAGCTAACACTGAAAACAAAGAACTGTGCCGTTCTCGCATAGAGACAATGCTCGCTTTAAATGTTACATTATGACATCTAGCTATAGTTAACAGTGTGCGCTAGTGCCACTGCTAGTGAAGGTGTCTAAAGCTGGGGCCTAAGTCAACTACGAGCACATTTTGGTTGCATCGTTATGGACTCGTAGCGGTAAACGATGTGCATTGCTGATTTCATTACTTTTACTTCACTTTTGTCCGTAGTAAAAAGTCGCCTATGGAACTACGACCGCGTAGCAAACTCGGCTCTCTAATCAAATGTAGGTAAGCTAAATACATGCCGGCCATATTAGCCGTAGAACCGATGACCGTTGGGGAAAACGAGTTCTCGAGTGGAGACCGCGTCTCGGCAAACGGAGTATAGGACGCCCTCAGGCAAGGGGGACTGATGATATACGCAAGATGGCTGGCAGAAGCTGGATGCGAGAAGCCGAAAACAGATTACAGTGGCGTGCAATTGGAGAGGCCTATGTCCAGCAGTGAACAAGTATGGGCTGATGATGATGATGAAGCTAAATACGGACAGATTGTTCTAAACTTAATATCCGTCAACTAATTAGTCAAAGTTTTAACTTTTTATGACTACACGGGTAAGAGTTTACTTAAGATTACTTTTCTTTCACGATATTGAAGCAACAATCAATTAACTTCTCCTGACCCGTTGATGTAGTGGTCAGCATATCTACACCTATTCTGTCGGGCCGTAGTTTCGATTCCCACCGCTGACAGTTACTTTGATGAGCTTTTAAGTATTTGTTGGACGTATCCGAGTGGTTTTTTTTATATATTATGTATGTGTTTATAAGAAAACAAAATGTAAGTAATCTTAATAATTTCATTGCATGATTTCCATAACACACGCGCTTTAGCTACTTAACATGGGATGAAGGCAATGTGTGTTTTGTTTTATTATTGGTTTTTTTGTAAGGAATTTTCACCGACTTATGACAGCGAAGGGTTTTGCCTAATTACGGTAGTGTATCAATTGAACCAATAGCAGCCAGTTGGACAGTTTCTAGAAGTAACCCTAGCCTTTCACTTAACGCCAGGAGGTGAACTCTACGTCCTTTTCAGGTGTCTGGTATATCGGGTTTCTTTACGACAATATATTCGTTTATTGCACCTATAGCGTTTATTAGCTTACATAATAAATCTGACGCCCAGTGCTGGACAAAGGCCTCCCATAAAGGCGCGGCACAACGATCTGTCTGTAAATATACCTGCAGTCAAACTCGGACTCATAATATGAAGTAACAAATTATTAATTAAAACCACAATAACAATTACATGTCAATAAATAAGTACAAAATGTGGTTTTATATAAATATATTCATTTCTTTATATACAACTTACATATTGGGTCCTAAAGTTTTATTAACCTAAATGTCAGTAAACAAATGGTAACTACATACAAGTACCATCATTATACATTTTTTAAATGAACTATTATTTTAAAATCTCGAAACATCACTTTACAGCTTATTGAAGTATCGATGTGAAAAACTAAGGATAAAATTAGTACTTATGTATAATTTAAGTGTTGAATTCGTTTCTAAAGTAGGCAATTGGCAAGTACAAATTTCACTAATAAATACAATCATTATATTTGATTTTAATTAACGTACGTATCTTTTATGATACACCGTATGAACAGTCCTATAATTTACGTCTAACTAAGTATTAAAATTGAGAAAATTTCCTAAAAACCTTACATCGTTATCTACGTATAGTTCGTTTGAATTGTATTGGCTAATTTACAGGTATGTACAGGAGTGAATGTGTTAGTAGGTATCAGCTGACTGCGTATGCGAGTACGGCGCAGAAGGCGGCGCGTAGAAGCGCGTAGGCGGGAGGCGCGGTGGGCGCGAAGCTGGAGAGCGCGCTGGCGTGGCAGTCGGCCTCGTCGGCGCGCAGCTTGAGCAGCGGCACGCGGCGGCCCGCGACGTCGCGGCACGCCGCCTCGCGCACCGCCTGCCGCAGCGCGCCGCCCGCCTCGTTCTCCTGCAGCCAGCGCCGCAGCCACGCGCCCAGCCACGATAACTCACACTCGCACCGGAGCGGGTTCCCCGACAGTATTAATCCACCTAAAAACACAATGAAATACGGTAATTCCCGCGAGCTTGCCGCCGGCGATATCGCGGTGTTGCACTCCCTGCGAGTATGAATTTTGAATCGGTCGGCTGGGCTTACGGCGGAAACGAAATGAAGATTTCATTTTTATTTTGCCTTTATACACACACGGATGTGGGTTTCTATTCGGCGCTATATTACTACGTGGTTACGGTCAGCATATTAATTTGAATTTCAAACAAAACAGAGCTCACAGCGTCAATATTATTATGTTGATTTACGGTATGTTAATTAAGAATCGTTCAATGACATCGACTCTGCAATGCTTTATTATGGACTTGAAATAGACTTCAGAATAAGGTGTAATGACGGGAATAATTTATCATTTCCCAGCTCCGATCACAAAAGAAAAGCAAAGTATAGTTTATTTTCCAGGAGTTAGAGTAGTAGTGGGCGAGGCGGAGCAATTCCTGTTTCGTTATGAAAACAATCCGGTAACTCCCTTCAAACACAAAGTATGTTACATACATGCTACAAATATATTTGGTTCCTGAAGAAAAGAAAATTAAAAGTATGCTGCGCAAACTCCGGAGGTAAAAATATTTTCCCGGAGCCGGCAGCCCACAGAGCATCCAATTTTCAGAGTCACATTAAGAATTAAAACTCGTTACTGAGAGTCATTAACAGTGTCATTCCGCGTTGCGAGTTTGTTTCGTGCATTATGAATCGTGTACCTGTGGCAGCGCCATTAACGACTTTATGTGAGTTTTCCGTGTCTGGGCGCTGTAAGCGCACCAATCAGCCTGACGCTATCGTCCGGCCAACTTCTCCCGCGCCCCGTGACAGACAATTTAATAAAATTTTGACAGTCCGTATACTGAAACTTGCACAGCTAAGACGTAGACGGATATTAATGGGTTTCAAAAGAGCGAAAGAAAGAAATACAGAAAAGTCGTTATATGAACTCAAGTCTTTTGTATCATCAACTCTGTAATTTTCTCCAGTCTCTGCTTTTTCAGTAATGTATTTCTTGTGCAAAGCGAATAAAGGAATTTCAATTCCTTCTATACTCGGACGAATGGGTGTAGGTCGGATGTTTTGTTAGCTCAAGCGGGATCGCTCCGTTCTCAAACTTATCACGAGTAACAACACAGCTACTTTAACAAAATACATTTCAGGGAGTCTTTGGCCACGCTATACTTTGTGTCACTCAGTCCGTCCTGTATGAGGCATGCAAGAGCGAAACTTAAATTAAAGCGGGAATACGAACCTGAGAGTAATTTCGTCGCCACATGACTCCAACTGGTGAAGTTGGGATAGAAGATTGCTGGATTAAGCGTCGTGAGTTGGTTGTTACTTATGTCTAGGCCCAGCTGGGGCACTCGCCTGAGGTGCTTCATAAATTCCGTTGGCAATTTAGTTAACGAAGTCTCTGTTATCCGGATAAACAGTTCCTGGTTGTTTGCGAACGCTTGGAATGCACCATTAGATATTTTCCTCAGCTTCTCGCCTCTTATCTCCACATATCTGATGTTTCTAGTATCTATGTCTAGGAGCTGCGTGTCCATAGTTTCCTCTGTCCAATGAATAACCAGTTTGTAGAGGGAATTCAGAGACGACGTAATGTTGCGGAGCCGGAATGTGGAATGGTTTATTTTGGACCAAGATTGGATGTGTAAGGAACGAAGGGATACGAGAGGGTGGAAAGCTTCTTCGTCAATTAAGTCCAAATATTTGAGCCCGTTTAGATTTAAATAGGATAAGTTGCTAAGCCATTTGAAACTATTAGGCGTTATTCTCACTATAGGATTAAATGACAGGTCCAAATCGTTGAGACTGCTCAAATGGTACCAGATTTTTGGCACAATGGAGGTGAGCCGATTATAACTAATATCTAAATAACGAAGGTTTCCTAATCGCTTCACGTCGTGTTCTTTGAATATACTGATGAAGTTCGACGAAAGGTTTAGGCTCGTTAGGTTGGTTAAAGGTAGATAAGGCACCGACTTTAAACTAATACCCGCAAGATCTAGATGTCGCAAGTTCGGGAGATTAAGGAATAACTCCTTAAAATTAGCTTTGATGACGTTGAAACTTAGATCGAGGCGACGGAGGCCGGCGAGACTCGAGAAAGTGTTGTCTGACAACACCGTCAGGAGGTTGTGTCCCATGTTCAGGCTCAGCAGGAACTGGGTATTTCGAAATATATTGCTGTCTAAGTACTCAATTACATTATGCGACAGATCCAAGTACCTCAGGGTAAATCCTATTTGTGATAAAGCGGTAACCGGAAAGAGCGAGATCTCGTTGTGACTTAAGTCTAAATGCTCTAAAATTGTATTCTTGAATACGTCCCGCGGAAGTAATCTTATATGATTCTGATCCAATTTCAAGTAGCGCAGTTTCTTCAAATTGCAAAATTGCTCAACAACTAATTGTGCAATGTGGTTGTGGGAGAGATCCAATATCTGAAGTGATGCAAGATCGGTAAAAGTTTTGCGTCTTATTGTGTTTATGTAGTTGTTGTGCAAGTCAAGTATTTCCAGCTTGTAGCATTGATCGAACACTTCGCCCGAGAGGTGAACGAGTCTGTTGTGGGCCAATATTATTTGTCTCACCGAAGACGCCATATGTATGAAAAAGTTATTTGGTAGTTCTTGTAAGTCGTTGTAAGAGCAATCGAAAATGTTGATAGGAGTCGCGTGCTGCCCTTCAAGTACTATTATGTGATTTCTGCTTATGTTGAGTGTGAACGTGATGTCTGTCTGGGACACGTTCGAGAAAATGTCCAAAGAGAAATTCGTTATGTTATTATTTCCCAAATCTAATATTTCCACATTCGGTAGATTGGAAAAGGAATGTGTTCCCACTGAATCGATTACGTTACCAGCCAAAGATAAATATCTCAAGTTGGGTAAGTTTGTGAAACTGTGCGTGGTTAAGTTATTGATACGGTTATAAGATAAATCCAAGTTCCGTAGTTCTAACATATCTGCAAATGTTCTTTGGCGTATATGACTTATGAAATTGTACGCAACTCGAACGTCTGTGATGCTTAACGATACGTTTTGATATTCGTTATTGACGGTGATATCTACGATCCTATTATAATCTAAGTTTATATATTTCAGAAATGGGAAATTAGCTAAATCAGATATTCTCAGTATATGAAAATCGTTGTTGTCGAATGAAAACCATTCGAGATACTCCATTCCGCCCTCAATATGGAACGGATAGACGCCGCTAAAGAGCGTCGACGACGACTCCAATACGTGCAGCGAGCTGCTAACATTGGAGAACGCTTGCGGGTGAATGTAGTATAAATCGTTAAAACTTAGATTAATCTCCTTTACTGGCGTGCTCTCGGGCAAAACGTTCTTGTAAATCTGCGCGATCCTGTTACCTCTTAAATTGATAGTCTCCAGAGAACTGGACCAATCTCGGAATTCATTTGGCAACAAATTAGATATCCTGTTGTAGCTCAGGTCTAGATATCGGATCGAGCCCGGCTCGAGTGCTTGCAGTGAGGTGGGGACTGACGATAAAAAGTTTCCCGCCAAGGACAGTGTCTGGATGCGCGGGGGGAGGGAGGGGGCGCGCTCCAACTGGTTGTAGGCCAGAGACAAATGACGCAGCCGCACGACCTGGCTCAAGCTGTCCGGTAGCGCCGACAATTTATTGTGTTCTAATTCTAAATGTTCTAACGTGTTTCTAACAGACAGAAACAATTCTCGATTAATCGAAGTAAGTCTGTTGTATGATACCGATAGTCTTTCAATCCGACTACTAGAAAACATTTGATTGGGAAGGTGCGTCATCCCGTTTAGATCTAAGATTATTTGTCTGACGTGGACTTCTTGAAGGAAGCTTAGTCTTGAAGTGTCTGTTATTTGATTATTGCTGAGGTCGATCTTGTCTACTCGTCTGGATTTATCTACGGCGCAAGTCGACGTATTATCAAAAGCGATAGTGTTGTGTCTCAGGTGGACTGCCTGCAGTCGTGGCAGCAAGAGAAACATGTCACACGGAAACGTGTGCAGGAAATTATCGGATATCTTGAGGATTGCCATGGAGGATGGAAACGCGTCGTGCGTAATGGACCGGATGTGGTTCCCTTCGACCTCGAGTTGGAACAACCTTCGCAACGCTGACAAATCGTGAGATTTCAACTGTGTCAATTGATTGTTGCTCAATGACAAACTGGTTAAAGTCTCCTCCAAATGATGCCACCGCACTTCCGGTCCCAAACTGGCGATATTATTACTGAAACAGAACAATAACTTTTAATAAATTCCCACAAACAAAAGAGGAAATTGTAGTCGAACTTTCACTTACTTCTGAAGATTTAACCAATTCAAAACTTTTAAATCTCTCAAGCCTTGTTGGGGTATTTCGGTGAATTCGTTGTACCCAAGATCCAGAGAAGCGAGGGTTGCGGACATGGAGCTGAAAAAAAAATTATAAATTTACATGAATTATTGATGGAATATTCTTCCGCGTTTAATATAATTTAAGGGAGTTGTTTATCTTGGATACATTTCTGGGGAGATATGCACCCGAAATGCGGAGGAATTGGTCCCGAAACTCACTGATGAATATGTAACGTTTATGTCTATCCCTGCAGCAGAAGGTAGATATATGTTACCTACATCAGATACAAATCGACCCTCGTCTGTCTCTATTTAGATAAGGAAATGGTTTTTTTATTGCTGCTTTAAAATTTACTCTCCCTGTTTTTTTTTATACTACATGAATCCTGTTATGGTTGAAAGCGAAGTCGATAGCCATTTCTCGTTTGAATTATGAATCAACCCTCTTATTCTAAATACAAACAACTGAGTGATTAGCCCGCATTAGTTATTCAACGACCACCGTGTACGTCAGTTCTTTTTCAGTCTGTATTAAGTTAGTTTTAATGTCATGGTATGTCACTCTATGAAGAAAATACAGTAACCGCCATGCGACATTAAGTCTTACTTGCTATTAAATTAGTACCAAGGGAGGGCGAGAATTATCCACCAGTCATTTTAACAAGTCAAATTACAAACAATCTTTTTTTAGAACTCGGAATTTTCCACCACTCACATTTGTCATTCCACGTAATATTATAACGAAAATTACAAGGTAGGTATATAAACGTATTCATTTTTCGACAATTTTGTTAAATTACTGACCTAATTGAAATACATTGGGTTTTACGAAGACACCTTATTAGGGGTAAAAGTACAAAACCGATTAATAGCGTCGTAGACGGACTTGATTTTTGTTTTTCTTACCTGCACTCCGTGTTTGTTTTTTAGAATAATAATGAAATAATTGAAACTTGTTGCACAAAAGTTCGTTTGAAATATTGATTTGTGTGCCCTTGATCTACATTTCCCAAGGTCACGTTACGTTGTATGCGTTGATGCTTATGTAAAAGCGGGATAGGCAGAGATATCATCATCATTTATCATCAACACTGTCTATACCAGTGTTCAAAACAAACAAGACAATGACCGAAGTTCACCAGGCGTATTTGATAAACTTACGTGATAGGTAACTAGCGAATCTATTGATCCAAAACATTTAACTTCTTCATTTACACTTTATAAATGAACAGCTGTATCGCGCGGTGTCACTCGCCTTTTTTCGTTCCCGTGGGATTTTGGGGATAGCCTATGTTACTCAGGAATAATGTAGTTTTCCAACAGTCAAAGATTATTTAAATTTATTCAGCAGTTTCGTAGCGTATTCAATTCAAAGAAACAAAATATCAAACCTATCCTCTTTATAATGTTGGTATAGATGACTTGAAGATTTGATTAAGCAAATAACTAACAATGGTAAAAATCTGTACATACCTACCTAATAGTAAATACAGATTATGGAATAGTCGAACGAACAAACGGTAATCGCCTACAGAATTCTTTTTTTTTTAATTTAAAAACATTTGCTATCACTGACACACTAGAAGAAACTGGGAAGTGCAAGATAGAAGGACAGGAACATTGTTTGAACTAAACAATAATCCCTACTATATGTGAATGCATGTGAAAAGACGACGGCGATCGAGCGGAAGACGGGCAAAAGGGATTGTCGGATTGCGTGAGTAATGACACGAAAGTAACAAATTTCAATCTGACTACAATGTCGAAGGAATGGATCATATTTTTTGCTTTCTCATGCTGCAATAACTAATAAAAACAAATAAAATAAATGCATTTCACGCCCAGGCGTATTTAAACCAAGGTGATAGGGGGTGAGGCCATCGCTGCCATATATAATGATGTAATCATATTCAAGTTTTCAACTGAAAAATTTACACAATATTACGATATACAGTCTAACAATGCAGCCGTGAACACACTGCACAGCCGGACCTCTCCGGGGATAGTAGCGTGTATGGCCGAACATCTATAATAAAGCTGAAATTTTGCACAGGGGTTTCTTTTATTATGTTTACGTGAGACAAGAAAAACTTTTCAAAATTCATCTCTTAAGAATGTGATGATGGTAGGGTAGGTGGTATTTTTTAATAGAATTATTATATTAATACTGAAACTACATGAATGAAATCGTGTAGGTCAGTAGTGTACGTCAGCAAAAAGTGTCTTAAATGGTTGAGTGACAATAAAATATTGTTGGTCTAAATAAATGCTAACATGGCAGGACAACAACATGATAGATTTCATTATTAAAATTCCCAACTGTCTCCCAGAAGGCCAGGGAGAGAAATAAGACCTTCAGTGCCATGATCCGGAAATTCTACATAGTAGTGGCGAAGCTAGGAGGTAAGCCGGTAGTGAAAAATAGGCACTTAACCAATGCTCATTTAGATTTTTTTATTTGTCTTACTTATTTGAGCTATAATAAGTCGCTACGCTACTTATTTTCCTTGAAAATATTTGTTAATGTGCCTGGCATAGGCTTGTTGTACTACCGGCGTACCCCCTAGCTTCGCCACTGCTACATAGTATATACCTAACCTACCTGAAGCTTCTGGGTTCAATATAGTGCAGTTTATTGGCGACCAGCACTAAGGTCTGAAGCCGGAGTCCGTCCAGCGCACTCTCTGGCACCACTTGTAGGTACGACATACTGATGTCCAGGTGTTGTAGCTCTATCCGCGGCCATTCTGGTACAAAAAGGGAGAATGGTTAATTTTAGAGAAAGGTATCTTCGATTTAGCCTGTATACTATACAATATGTATACGAGAGTGAATCTACATTTCCCTAGCATCAACACATGATGCGTTAACAGCTGCACTATTTTTGTGTGTATTTACGTTTGCTATTAGGAGAAAAAGTAATAGAAAATTGTGCGGACACTATATAAACCCTATGCGCCTTACCAATAATGGCGGATTTGCTATTTCGAAGATATACAAAGCTCAACTTAACTTGTCAGTTGTATGTCAAATACGGAATAACCAGTTAAAGTAGACCTGCCATAACCGTTGTGTAACTGACAACGCGTTTATTGGTAAGGGGGTATCAATATTCGTAAGACAGGACAACTTTGTCGGATCCGCTAGTTTACAATCTATATAAATAAACATGTTGGATGCGAGAAGCCGAAGACAGAGCACCTATGTCCAGCAGTAGACAAGTATGGTGTGATGATGATCATACAAAAACATGTATTTCTGTTAGTTAGCCTCGCTGAAACTCGCGGACGGCTGAACCGATTTAACCCATTAACGTCCAGAAGAATAGTTACTGTTTTTTTTTTATTTTGACTTTTATTACCAAGTAATAGAGTTTAGAATAACTTGTCAGTGTCCGAGTACAGTGGGTGCTAATGGGATAACTAAATTTGGTCTTGAATTATTTGTGGAAGACCCGACTAGATGGTTAAAACAAATATGAATTTTACCCCTATGAATACTGCTGATTTCAACCAATTCGCGGGGTACAAAGACGACTTCCTATAGCAAAACAAATGTTTGCCGCGACAGTTGGGTAAAAATAAACATAAACGTCGGGATGATACGTAGTACTAAGTATTCAATTTCGTGTGTAGTGAGGCGAGTACATGACAAAAAAAATCGGTAATCGACCGTTTGCGTGCGTTTGTTCTAGGCAGTAATTCAAGGCGGCCCCGACCCGACGAAAACTCGCTACCTACTTTAGATATCTCATTTTTGTTTAGATAGCCTACATTAAAACGTGTTATTGGAATACCATTCCTTTATTGATTCGAAAAGACATAAACGATTCCACCCTCAAAAATAAACAATAGGTAATAGACTATACAATTCCTTTGGCAATAAACGCGTTGTCACTTTTACAAATGTTATTACAGCTCCACTGAAACTGGTTGTTCCGCATTTGACATATAAAAGCCAGATTAAGTTGAGCTTGATAAATGTTCGAAAATAGTTATTCCGCCATTATAAGGCCATTTATGGAAATAGCCTGGGACAAATGTATAAATATCCCGTGACATTTTGCACACTCTCACCTGACTCCAAACTAGGATAACCTGTACTATGGATGACAGAAACCGATGCACTTACATAAAGACTTTTAAATACATACAATAGCTAGATTACAAACTCGGACGAACACAATAATGAAAATCTTTAAAGAAAAAAGAACAAACTTCAATTAGTAAAATTTTACAGATTTGTGGTTTTATCATGGAACCCATTATCGGAACTGAGCCAAATTTAAATGGGAAAGCATGAGATTTCAAACAAAAAAGAATCATCCAAATTATGATGTATTTCGTCTAGTTTCCGCATGGAGAAAAACATTGTGTTCCCATGTCATGGGAAAAATATGGCATTATATTGTGAATTAACACTTTCGTGGGGAGTGAATAATAATTTCCAAATAAAAAAAAACATCACGCTTTTTAGTATCATAGCAGGTTAGGTATGAGCCCTCGTTATGCAATAATAACTACTTCTTCGAATTCCGATACCGTTCCATACCTATGCGAAATTTCTGACAGCATCAGAATGCTTAATCTCTACATATGGGGAGTATCGACAAAACGGCTTTAAGAGCGCATCAAATATCCTATGTAGAAACTAATTCCTGTTATTCTACCGAGTTTAAAAGCTTGTTCAATCCTGATAGAAATGTTATTTTACGGAACATCTGACTAGTCTGTCTAGAGAAATACAAACATTACGGTTTAACAATATTTTGTGTTTACAACTGCACCAAACAATATACAAACAACCACAAAAGCTTTTCACAAATGTTAATGTTTCGATAGCAACTTACCAACTTTGAAGGTAAATGTGATTTGACGTTTCCATCAATTAATTTTACCGTGGTGTCGATATTTCAAACGCTACCATTATTTATCATAAAATGTACATGAAGGCCGAAAAAAAGTGCTATATTCAATATCGGCAATTATACAACAAGAAAACTTTTTTGTAAATGCTGAGGAGCAAATTAAATATGAAAACAACCCGTTGACACAACAACACATTTACTCGTTAGTGGTAGGGTGCTGTTAGGTTCTGAATAATCTAACACACTGAATATAGCCATCGAAGTGAAAACATTACAATTTGTTCTACACAAACATTTAAATAAAAGTTTTTTTGAGCCACTATAAGAGTTTCCTGTGTAGAGTACATTTAAATAGAAAGCAGACGTTGTTGGTTAGATTAAATTTCTTACTTAGTCTTTTGTTTTGATGAAATTGATTCTGTCAAAAACATTAAAGGTATCAGTTTGCTGAAGGCATTTTTTTGCGTTTTTATAATTTATTCTGTTCTGAGAATGATGTAAGCTGTGGGCGATCGGTGACCTTTTAGTTTTGCTTAGAGTAGGATGTACTTGCTTTATTTCAAATACTTAGGTACGTATAAAAAAACGATAGGATTAACATTTTATATCATACAAAATATCTATAAGTATACAATTTTATCCAAGTATCTATTAGCTTATTTGATTATATTTATATTACGAGTAGAAAGGCACTTTCAAATAAAAAAAAAAACATCCAAATCGGTTCACCCAGGCGAAATTAATGAGGTAACAAACATTAAAAAAATACAGACGAATTGAGAACCTCCTCCTTTTTTGAAGTCGGTTAAAAATTGCTCTGCAGGCGTGATTTTTATAATTGTATGTTAATGATAGTTCAATGAATAATACTGCACCGAGATATTCACAATTTATTTGCTTTACCTCTGTGATTTATGTCTTAGTAGGTACACATGGCTATACATCACTCTAAGGATGAAACTCATGTGAATGTCATTAGACATTAAGGTTCATTGTTATCGCGTGACAATATAACAACTCTACCTTAGTAATGGTTTAGTGACAAAGGATTAACGTCATCAGAAGTGCACCACTTACTTTGCCGAAAACGGCGAGTCTATGGCAATTCAGTGTACACTGCGGAGACGGAACAAAAAGGACGAAAAAAATCTATTATATTTCGCAATGGATATAGAGAAATGTCATTGCAAACGAAAACTGTCACGTTTACTAAACAGGCCCTTACTTATGAACGCACTCGATTACGGTAGATATACCAGTCTAATCAGAACAACATACTAATACGCTTACACTTCACGCCTTTCATGCAGCACATGTTAAGCAAATGCTCACGATTCAAATAATAATATACTAATTACAATCACAAATTTCTAACTTGTTTGTATATTTATTCCGACTGTTCTAATATTACTTGCCTGATTTGTCGCTGTAAGATCCATTCCTTGCGAGTGTTTTTTTTCTGAATTTCGCGTTTTTTATAAGTAACTAAGTAATTTTTGTAATACAACACGGTACGAGTGCCCTCTTTTGCTTTTACTTTTGTACCCTTGTGAATGTTAGTAATTTTATCCAAACATGTCTCTCGATCGAACAGTACTAAATTACTACTATAAATTCCCCCTGATAATACGTCACAATACGCGTGTATTCTTACATGTTTCACACGTATGTATGTATGTAAATTAACCTAATTCAATAGAAACGTCGCAATAACAATTTGCCTTGTTAACCGTCGAGGATCGGCCCGTTTGACGTGAAATCAATAACTCAAGCTTTAATCAAGGTAATTTAAACAGTTGGAAGAATTTTCGGGGGTTCGCGTACAAAGGCCCGCTTAGTCGAAGGCAGCGTTAGGTTTTTCACATAATTTGTTTTCTTGAACATCAAAGAATCGGAGCCCTTTTGTATCGGCTTATAAAAACAAAGTTAGTTTGTTAAGTACGTACGTTTTGCTCGGAGCGCGGTTTGTTCTGTTTAATTGGAGAGAAATCACGGCGGAAGAAAATTAAAAAGTTATTATTGATTGTTTTGCACGTTCCGAGTTTGCAGTATTTGTTGTCAAATATCAATTCACTAAACAAAACCAAGTCGCCTCCTCTGTCCCTATGAACCTTTAAAACTTTCGTTGTCTTTACCACTTAGTCCATGCCGGCCATTTGATTCAAGTAAATCAATAATAAAAGCGGACCCTCGGTCCTTCCGTTTAAGCAGGATAGACTATCCGATATGCTAAACCAAAAATAATACTACCATAAAGGTACACTAACAAATATAGACATAGATGTATTACTGGTACCTTCAAAATATTTCAATTTAAAACGTTTTCTAGGTCATTGGAGACACGAAGATAATAATATAATGATAAAAATAGCTGATTCACTGCAACAACGTGATATTTCACAATATTTTATTATTGTGAAAATAATCCTTAGTAATAGTAATAAGATTGTTATTTCAACAGCACATTTTGAGATGTTGCGTTGTTGCAGTAAATGCGCGAAATAGTTGTGAGTATAAGTTAAATTATGTGAAAACATTGTTATGTTTCATTAAACGGCGGCGGTAATCGAACCCGCTATGTGCCATCATCCTGACAGACACTAGTCTATATTGGTTGTTGTTTATGAAACTGGGCCTAGCTTGGTCAGGAGGTTGATGCGAAAGTGTTTTTATTCTATTAATTAGCTGACTCGGCAAACTTTTATTTTGCCATTACACATTATTAACAATGTTTTTCCATTAGTATATGAATGTATCGTAATACATATAAACATTCTTCGAGAAACACTATTAAAGAAAACCCGCATCAGAATCCGTTGAGTAGTTTTAAAGATCTAAGCATAGATAGGGACAGACAGAGTAGTTATACTATGTAGTGATAGGTAGAGGTACCTATATGTATACATATGTTTTATTCGTATTAGGTAATACCTATTATATAATTTAGTATAGTAATGTAGTTAACATACACATCGTAGAACGCTATATATATTGAATATTGAGGTTCAGGCAAGGTGGACTGATGATTTGCGCAAGATGACTGGCAGAAGTTGGATGCGAAAAGCCGAAAACAGATCACAGTGGTGTGCAATTGGAGAGGCCTATGTCCAGCAATGGACAAATATAGGCTGATGATGATGATTGAGGTTCAGCTTACCTGGGAACCTATGTAAGGGCACGCCAGTACATGACATGTGCGCGGCGCGGCACGAGCAGAGCGGGCTGCCGGCGCACGGCTCGAGGCGAGCGGGCGCCAGCGACGACGCGCTCGCGAGCAGTAGCGCCGCTCGCACCCACCACGGGCCTGACGCCATTGCTGCAAAATATTTTTTTTTATTATGTGAAAGGAGAATGGGTAGTTTCGTCCCCTGTGATGTAACACTAATCAGCTTATTACATTAAAATATCTCTTATTATACATATATACACATCACGCCTGTCTCCCAGAGGGGTAGGCAGAGACTAGAGATCTCCATTTGTCATTTCTCTTATTATATGGGTGTAAAACGCTTTTTCGTGCCGAAAAAGCAAACAATTAGTGGTCTCTTATTATTCTCTCTAGTCTCTCTAGAAATATATTATTTCTACATACTTATAGGGCACGAGTAGATCCAGTTTTTTTATAGCAGATAAAGCTCGTGAAGCAGTTCAGGACCACTAACCTATTTTTTGGTAATTTTGTTTTGTTCATAAATTATTTTAAAAGGATTTAAGCTTTCGTTAAAAGGATTTATGCTTTCTTGTGATATTTTACATTTTTTACCGTAATCAATTTCATAACGCAAAAAAAAACAGAAAAGTTGATCAAATATTGTGATTGGCTATACAACCGCCATGCGGACAATCGCTGCGGATCATTTATATTGTCATTGTGTTTTCAAATTGATTACACTTTCACCCCCTATGCTACAGTTAATTAAAGGTCTACTGAAGTGGTTCACTAATAAATGGACAAGTTGAGCTTGGTAGGTATATCTTCGGAATAGTTACTTCGACACTTTTAGTTTAGAAACCGTACGTTAGTTTACCTCAAAAAAGACATATTTACATTTACATATTTATATTTACATTTACATAGTACCTAATCTTTTTTAAACTTTATGTTAAGTTGCATGAAGAATCTGTTCAAAAGTAATTCTATCACACGAAATCAGAATAATTATTATATTTTGTGTCTTCATCTTGCTCGTCATCTTTTTAGCAAGTGCATCTGCCTACCCCGTTTTATGATTAAACACGGTAAACGTTGTTTTGCTAATATACCTACATTATTAACAGCGTTACTCTCCCGTTACTCTCTCGTTTAGCTATTATACGCATGTATTATAAATCTTACTCATATACAAAACTTTCTTCAAGAATTGCTCTATCTACTAAAAAAACGTTGCGTAGTTTTAAAGATCTCAGCATACAAAGGGGAGAGACACTTTGATTTATTTTTTTTGTGTTGATGGCGTGTAGTACTGTTCCCTTTTTACTTTTCCCGTTTGTCCAAACCGCACGGGAGGATCCAGATCAAATAACTATTTAATGCCCTGGCTTCTATAACTATTACCGTCGTCGTAGTCGACGGCAGTCAGAGCCCGGAACCTCTAAGGCGAAGCTTTCAGAAAAGCCGCCAGCATATTGTCAAATGGTCAGCTTCCTTGTTGAGGTGTTTGAAGCTTCCCGAAGGCATACAACTCGACCTTATTACCACAGTAAACAGGAACAGAGTTCAACGTGATGTTGTAATCACTTCGAAAAGGGTTAGTCATACAACATTTCGTGTAGAAAAGTGATCAACGCCCGTTCCTGTACAATATCGTAAAAGTTTTACAAAATGACATAGACAAGGACAATATGTAGGTATCAACTTCATGGCGTTAGACAATTTTCTTTGTCGATCTAACCGTGCCTGTCGGGTAACAACAACTATGTACATGCGTTACAACATTATACTAGTAGAAGTAAACCTTCCTTTTATGCTTAAGTAGAACAAAATTAAGTCGTTTATTAATTGAATTTAAACAATGTTGACAGGTGGACACGGCACTGGTAAACAACCGTTTTCAATCAAAAATATTTTTTATTCTGAAGGGATCATTTTTTCGAAATGATAAAGGTAAATATTTTCCGAAAATTAACGTCCCACTGCACAACGTTATTACTTTCGGAAGTATACAAATTCATAATCGAATTTCTTTTCAATGCATTTAATTCCCATGACGACGGAGAAACAGAGGATTTTTTAAATCAGCAATTTTCATGATAATTGTTAAATACTTCCCCGTGACTTGGTTTCTATGTAATAGTAATATGTAGCGCATTCAATTTTTTTTTGTAAAGCTAAATACGAAGCCCCTTACTAAAAATGACAATAGTTATCGGTAGGTACACTGTGCTTATAAAATAGATAGAAGAAGACATAACTCTGATTAACTTACCGATTGTTTATCTTTTGTTGTCTGTAAGGGGTTAAAATAACTACTTAAGTTTACATACATAAAGTGGTTCTTGAGTTTCAAAAGGAGTTTTTGTCTATTAACATTAAATAACTCTGTAGAACGATTCCAAAACAATTCTAGAGTAGTAGCTAACATAACTGTGAGTAAATGTAGCTTAGAACAATAAGAATCGACCGTTTTTTTCACATCGACGCATTCGTTCACGAGTATTCACGCCAACGTGGCCAATGACAGCTAGTGATGCTGTACCGTAATTGGTCTTATTACGGTACTAAAAATTGATGTGAAACTTTAGATTTTTTTTACTGTCAACCCCTACTTTAGTCTGTTAGCATTTTTGTAATCAGGTGGTTTCATGGAGTAGTGGTTAGAGTAGCGCTACTTACTATACGCTAAGTAAGAACGCTCACTGCTTGCCAGGTTGCGGAAACTATCCAAGACTACTAACGAACTAAGTAACTAGCCTTTTGTGAGTTTTATATTGTCATCATTCCATTCAGGGAATGTTGCCTAGTTAAAAAAAATATGTGCCCTACCTATTATTTTTATCAGAATCTAATATTATATGATTATACATTTTTTTAGAATACTTATTAACTTTTCATATAACGCCCGAACCGAAAAGAAAATATTATTTACATTTCCCTCCAAATGATCACCGAAATCATTTTATTGCAGTACGTTATAATTAAGTCATTGTTATTTTGAGCGATAAGGGTTAGGTGCCTACTGTTTAAAATTTCTACTCAACCGTCAATAAGATGTCCTTTGTGGTAGAATTTCATTTTGCTTATCTTTCACACTTCATCTGTTTCAAACAAAAACCGTTCGACCGAAATTAATAAGACGAAATGATAATTAATGTAATTTGGAAACAAGTGGGAGCATCCAAGCTGTTCCGTCAAACTTTATGGTGCTTCGCAGGAACATCCGGATCGATCCCTACGCCCTTTACCAAAGTTGTGTATAAAGCAGTGACAATGGGTCAAAGTTTGCCTAAGTAAAATAACTTAAAATTGCACTCAAGTTTTTAAGTGACTTCAAAAAAAGAGCCTTTCTCAAATCGACCGCATGTAATATAATTTTTAATGGTGGATTTTTTTTGGTGGAAGGAAGATATTTACAAAATGGTTCCATGACAAGAAAATCAGGGTTTGATGATTGCAAACCCGATAAAGCGAAGGGATCTTTAAAAGTCGTATGGGCTTGCAGAGTAGTACTGATTGAAGTAAATTCTTTTTTCGTTAAAATAATTTTATATTCTTCTGTTAATAATATTATTCTGTTAAATTAACTACCGCGACTACATGCCCAAAATCGAACATTAACTGGTGTCACACCTGGGAATAATAGCTACTGTACCACGGTTGACTTTGTTATTATTGGTATCATATTCAATAAAAAACATTTTAAAAGATGCCAGTTTCTTGACGCGCATAAATACAATTATTCTAAATCGGGGGCGTATTTACTGTTTAGTAGGCGTTCATCAAAGTATGTTACGGTATGTTATGTTAAGTTATACTTTTACACATGAAATTTAAAATGAAAATTCAATGACGACCATGACATTTTGTTCTGCAACTTTACCATAGTGGCGTCATAATCTCCAAAGGTTTGTCCAGCTCATTAAGGATCATAGACGTGAGATTATGGACACACACACACGTAGATACGTGGTACAAAACCTTTGTAGTTGCACTAAACGCTCAGCTATCCGAACATGAGTATTTGCTTCAGACGCACTCAATCAGTAAACTATGCTTTGATTGCAGCACGATAGCGTAACCGCACGATCTATTCCAAATCATAATAAATGTTGTAGCCTGAGGGCGGGCGGGCGCCACGACGGCCGCTCGCTGAGGCAGAAACCGGTCCATTACGGCATTCATTCTGCATGCAGTTCCACCGGGACCGCCATGGAAAATCTCGCGCTAGAATGGAACGAAGCCGGTACTCGACCAGTCAATGGGAAATAATATAAACGTAGTGTTTGGCTAGATGATAATTTAGACTTTGTACTATTATATTGTGGACACCCTACATCTTTAAGAAAACAATATTTAATTATGCTTTTCGTTATGTCTGGCCTGTGTTTTCAGTTTTTTACGTAAGGTTACCTATTTAAACTCGGATATGAAGTATTTAATTCAAGTTAGTTTAGTCGTTCAAGAACTTATTCAATGACCAAATCTAATCTTTTAAAATAATTAAAAATTTTTTTTCTTTGGCATCTAACAATTTATAACAATACTTATTCATAGATATCACAAAAACTACATGAAATGAAACGAAACAAATAACTTGATGTAAATCACAGTATATATAACGTGTTCTAGAACCCGATCAGTCTCTGATGTATACAATTCACCATGCTCAGTTACATACAGCCCTTCTCGCCGGGTCGCACTTTCATCAGATTGTAGGAAAACTGCATCAATATTCGCTAGCGGTGCCGCAACACTAAATGAAGCATGAGCGCTGCAAGATGGATGAGAGGGTACACTACTGTGGCTCGGTGGCTTTGGGGGGTCACCACGGAACCTCGGGTAAGGAATACATCAACATGCAAAGTGCTTTGGCTTCATTTCAAGAAAGGTGGAACGTGGTGAAAAAAACAAATTAAAAGCGACTTGCGTGTGAATCATGAATTAAGATTCACGCTTAATAACGCATTCGTTGGCACTCGACTTATTAACGCAATAAATGTTTTATTGGAAGAGTTGACAGGCGTACCGTGAAAGGGATGATAATACACTGGCGTCTATAGCCTCGATAATAATATACTCCTTCGTAGAGGCCTTCAGAATTTTCAGAAATGATAATTGGAATTCAAATGGATAACGTGAACTCTATTTAAAACTATAGTGCTTAAGTAGTTTAGCTCCTATCTTGAATATATGACCCAAGAAAAATAACTTTTGATCACATATGATCGAATTTTTGGGTTGCATGTTGCCGGAGGAATATCTCTTTTTATTTTAAGGATTACTTTTATGAATGATATTTTCACGTGTGCTCCCATGTCCCATACGGAAGGTACGGGACATGGAAGCACAGCATTCGTACATCATAAAATAAGTCAGAACTTTGTATCGCTGTTTTCTTCCGGACAATCCAAACAAAACAGTCCAACCTTTACGCACACATCTGGCCTACACACCTATTGCATTCAAATGATAACAACATTACAGTTAATCTGTAATGTACAATCTGTCGCGAAGGGGGAACCACTACCACCCGCAATGTGGCACTGGGACAACGATTTTTCCTCTTTTACGGGTATAAAGTAAACCCGAGTTGACATTCCACATTTTCACATTCTATATGATACACAGTTCAATACTACCAGCCATACATATGTAGCTCTAGCTTTGATAAAACGTGTATGTGACGTCAGAATGACACAAAGATTGATGTTTCCGGTACTTCCGCTGTTTGCTTTGGGATTGAATAATAAATAGCACTTTTAAACATACGATGATACATTTCCCGTCCTCACTGTTCTACTGTATTAAGTACATTTTTAAGTAGGTAAGCCACTCAACTTCTTATTATGCTAAATGTGGCCAAAGTGCCCTTGTGTACGTAAGGTTCTGTCCACCTCCTTTTGGGGATTACAGACGTGAGTGTATGTATGTATAAGTGACCCCTTGGTTTATGTTTAGCAATGGATATGAACGATGATGAAGTAACCCAATCGTCCATAAGAATTAAGGACGACAAATAAATGTACCTATATAGTTATTGCATATTTTGGCTTCATTATTTTAAAACAAGTTCTTGTTTATAAATTTACAGATGATGTTTGTAATGCACAATGTTCATACCCTATATTACACTGTATCTTAAGTTCCGTTATATATGAATTAAGTTACCTGAAAGAAATCGCTCTGAGCGATAAGGTCGCCATTTGCAATCTTAACATTGTTAGTTTTACATTTTGTAATGTACAGTGTGCAATAAAGAGTATATTCATTTATTCAATGTTGAATGTAGGACAAAATCTTTCTTAATCCGTGTAGAATATAAAGTGGGTACATATTAGTAGATGATCCCTTTATCTTCTAATCTCCTCACCGTATTTTAATGAAAAAAAAGGGCAACGACATGGCATCAAGTGTTAACCCGACGTTATAGGTGGTGATCCTGTCGTCCTTATGGGGCTTACAGAGCTTTTCAACCGAGAGATTTCCTCATGACATTTTCCTCAACTGAAGGGCATTGTTAAATAGAACTTTTCTATAGAAAGCTGATGGACTCAAAGACTAAGATGTGATTCCAGCGCTCTTGGTAATGCTGTGCGTAGGATCATGTGTCAATCCTCAAGGAAGTTAAGTTTTTGAGTGACTTCAAAAAAGAAGTCTTTCTGAATTCGACTGTGTATACGTATGTTTTTTATTATTCTTGTTCGCGGATAACTTCGTTGTTTATGAACCGATATTTGTGTTTTTTTTTTGTTGAGAAGAAGATATTTCAAAGTGGTCCCATGTTAAGGACATATAGTTATGATGATGGCAAACCCGATAAGATTAGGAGAACTTTAAAAAATCCATACGGGCTAGTACTGGTTGAATATGGTTCTTATTTTCCTTAAAATTATATATAATTATAATATGTTTCCTACACCAAATTGAACTGTGTTGTGTTAGCAATATGTCCATTTTCCTTCTGACTGGGATGACCCCTTGATTTGGAGATTTTCGTAGAGAGTAGGAATTTTTTACGGTACCGAAAAGCTGTGATTTGTTCAAAACAACGGTATTTCTCAGTTCTGTAGTGGGTGTTCGCGTTAACAGTCCCTGTAGGTTTGTAGCCTCCTCTTCAGAGTTTATTCTTTTCCGTGCTATAGCTACTAAATCTAGCTACGAAATAGGACTAAGATAAACAGCCCGTCTCCGATGGTTGCGGTTCGGTTTTTCAAATTAAAATCATTTAATTGCATCCGAGAATTTGTAATAATAATTATTGCGAAAATAAAAAAATATGGCATTTTTACACACTGGGGCTGAAATCGGTGACCTAGTATCACTAGACACATATTTCGACCTGTTGGACATCTAACAAAGCAATACGATATTCTTGTTTATATATATTTTTGTAGTAGTACCTATATAATATAGTATTGCTGAAAGTACATCATCTTCCTACAATTTCCAATTATAACCGTCTTCCAACGGGCAGCCTTTGAAATTGTCGAACGAATTCCACTAAGTGCTTTTGTGTTTACTGAATAATTTTCTTTATTAAGTACGGCTGAAAATAAACGTACCTTATATAAATATAATGAAGAAAATATATTCTTAATAGTCCAATAAAAATATCGTTTTATTTTTAGCTGTACAATATTGCAATGAAAGTTTTGCCTTTGTTTGGATAAGTTGTAGTTAATAAGATTAGCCAATTTGCCATTCGATGAACATTAATTATAGATTTAAACAAGAGTATGATTCGAATATGACTTTATTTAGTATACGCTGACTCTCCGGGCGCGGTCAGTCATAAACTAGCTATCGAGTAAGAACGTCGTTTTCTTTCTTCCCTACTAGATAGGTAGGTAAGATAGCAAATTGCCAAAACCATCTTGTACCTCTATATATAGAACAGTTTACTGTTTAATACGATCTGTTACCCCAAAAAGGCACACACACCCCACATGCCTCTTGGCATACGGAATATACCCTGGAGACTCGTCTATTCTTCTAAAAAGCTTCTTTTGTAAAAATAAAAAAAAACATTGCTTTCAACGAAAGTCTTACTGGGATAAGAGTGTTCGTGGCCTTCTCTTGCAGGTGATTCCCATAATATTGTTGTTATTATTACGATTCGAAGCTTTGCGATATTTGACAGCTTAGTGATTACATACTATAACAGCCACAAAATCATGCCACAAAGCAGCATATCTATCACGTGACACAGATGTGTTACATATTTAGTTATCTACGTACATTATTATGCAGATACTAGGGACTTTATGTCGTGCACGTACCGCAAGAATTATAAAGCAAATGTAACAACGAAATACTTTAAGTGAGATGGCTCAAAGCACTGAAATTCAGATCTACATTTCAGCTGTATAATAACAGGATATGTTCGTTAGAGCGGGCTCGGATCTCACGAGCGAGCCAGGTTGAAATTTAAAATGTAAATCACACACTCAGCCACAGATTTGAAGAGCGAAGCTCATGTTCTTTATGAAATAGCAACCGCTTCAGTAAACTACACACTATTATAGTGGCCGTTCAAATAGTAAAGACGACTTCCGGCTGCTGAATGATGACCTCTGCCACAGTCGTGATAAAAAATATCACCTGCCTATACTACTTAACTCCATCCTACAATATAAGAAGGATTTCTATGTGATTTCTCAATAAATATTCTTTAAATGTGTGTATTTCAATAAAAGGCCCGAATACGTGTCATGGGATTTGTTTATGCATGAATTTTGACTGAGTATTGTCGAGCACAAGACTCTGTTGACTCAAGAATTGGGTATCAACTTTGTTTAGTTCTTGCCGCACTATAATTATTCTTAGAAAAAAAAAATGCCGTCGTAATTTTTCTGGCCAGTCATGGTCTAATAAACGGTGCAAGCAAAACTAATCTGTAGTGGCAGCAACTTCGCTGGTTCTCTAAGTTGTTAGTGTTACTTGTCTGAATATGCACACGATGTTTTTACATTTAATTACAGTATCAGCATTAAAATATCCAAGAGGAAGCATGCATAAGTATTTTTTAAATAAAATAGATAGTGAACTGGTACGTACGTACTGGGTGGAAATAAAAAGAAACTAGAAAAAAAGTTTGATTGCAACGGCGAAGAAACTGTGTTGGTAAAATCAGTTTGACAACTAATTAAAAAGTGAGGCGACAGTACGCCAGTGCCCTATGAGTTTACAGGCAGATATTTATTATGGTGTTCCTTTACTGCATAAAATTGAAAGGTACAAATACTTTTTTTTTTCATATAACTTTCGTGAAAAACTTCCTCGTATGCATAAGCTGTAGGTTTTTCGACGCTTTTGCGAATTTCATAACGAATCAGACACAAATTAACATTAAAGCCGTGGATACATCATATCATCTCACATGGGGTTCATTTAATTTATTGGGTTAATCAAAATGAACCCTATAATGAGGAAGAGATAATGTAATAATTTAATGTTTCAACTTGCACAAGCCCACTTCCATATCGCTAGACTAGAACAAAAAGGGATCATTGGCCATTGAGCTCACATTGAGTCACAGAACCAATATCCTTAGAATTATTCAAGACAGCCTGAGAGTTCGGACTGAGTATGCAAAAACGATTTAACCCCAATACTAAGACCAGAAGTGACATAGGTGTTATCACGTTTCCAAAGATTCCGTCCACCACAAGGGTCGTATTTTGAACTCTGCTCAAGCAAAGATCTCTACATAAGTAACGTATGACTCATTCTAATCGCGTATGAGTAAAAGGGACATACATGTTGAGATCACTTGAGAACTAGTGCTACAGAATATTGTTTGTTGTGTGAAACTTATTTGGATGTCATTACAATTGAACAATTTTTGCAACAGTAAACTTCAAAGTAATTCAAAATATCTTTTTTGAACTCGTATCACCTTTTGTTTTTTATCTTAGTCTGTTATGGTGTACCACTGTTTAGTAAAGGCTTCCCTAACTTAACATCTTCCTCTTCGCATCACCTAATAGTTGATAAAACCTGGAACGTCACATGGACATTTACAATAATGACAGAGAGCGATACACATTATTGGTGACTTTTATGTCAGTAAAACTTAAAAAAAAAAATTACATTAGTTATTACTTACATTACTTGCTACAATACTCAGTTGTTTGTTTAACTGTTAAAATACATGAAATAAAGAAGGCGTAATGGTGGTACTTGGATCGACAATCGGGAGCTTATAGGTTCGATACCAACTGAACTAGGCGTGTATCAACAGATTATTTTTTCAGTGATTATGCACGCTACGCAACGCTCTTACGGTTAGGTACAACATCATAAAGAGGGTTTCTTTACATACCACAATGTGTGTGAACTCTATAACGGTCATGGGCTCACCCCCTGCCACTTTGGATTAATTACGCTTGGTGAACCGTGGACGTTTGCTTTGTAAGTGATTATGCTTGTAAAAGCCGTGAAGTGTATCTTTATGTAGGAAATAAACATACTGTTCGTGATATACTATGTCTGACTGACACAGCAGCCGCAGAGGCTTGCAGCGTCCGGCTGAAATCTTAATGTCCCTGCCCGAAGCTGAGCTCGGATCTTTTTGGGTCAAATGTTGTTTGTACTTTAACTAGTACAGTAGGAAAATTCTCCACTTGGTATCAAGTTATAACATCTTACGCTGTCTTTGTCAGTTCTATGTAAAGTGTGATATGCACGATGATATCAATCTCTTCTTCTAAACTAAAAGCACAACCAGCTGATTGAGTTTGTAGAAGGCGATTTCTGCTTCCGACGTCAAGAATGGAGGACATTCGCAATTTGACGCCATGTTGTTTCTTTTTTTATGTTTATTACTACAAAACTTTTGATTGGGTAAGCCGATTTGGATGATTATTTTTTCGTTTTAAAGAAGTTTCTTTCCGTTTGGCCTATTCAAATTTGGTTCAGTTTCGACAGTAGCGTCCATGAGAAACAAAAGGAAAATATTTTACTGGTTGAAGTTGGTTCTTTTTTTATTTTCACACAATTTTTCTATTCTTTTACGTACGTAAAATGAACAATATTGTAGGCAGATTGATATCAGTAATAAAATGTCATAATAAGCAGAAATGGGATTTTTTAAGTTTATATTTTTTACACGTAGTGCACATATCGATGAAAATTGTTTATCAATAAAATTATAGATTATATCAATTTGCCATTCTCTACATAAGGATAATAATTTAAGGAAGTACCCTAAAAAGGAAGTACCTATCAAAACAACAAGTCATGTTACGTAATGATTTCTGGTTTCAGTATTTTTTGAAAAAATATTTGATATACTTTTTCAAATATTACTAAGAAAACTGACGGCAGTCAGTAGTTGTATCTATAAGCGAATTTATCGACATGTAAATCACTATGTGACAACCAAAATAACACAGAACATTCCTACCTCTGATAATAAGTAATTAATACTTGATACCTCCACGTGTCACTCAGACAACTGCAGAGACAGGAGAATTCATGTCAAATAGCTTTGCACTACATCCTGTACCTATCTTATTAAAACTACGAAAAAAAAACTGATGAAAAGATGTTGAAAAGAGAATAAGATAGGAGCTGGTGTGGACTTTGTAACATTTTTTTTAATGGACGAGACCATTACTTGATGCCTGTCTATGTCTGTGTTACGGTTAGTTTTTGTGATGCCACTAAGTGTGTTGAGTTGTATTTCGTTCATAATTCTTTTTATTAAACGATTTCAAACTCTTATTTTTGTTTAGTAGTTTTTCTCCATTTTTTTATATCACTTCGTGGATTTACTAGTTTTTTTTTTAAATTAAAAGTAAGATAATTATCAAAAGTTGTCTTATGACAAGGAAGATCAGGTTTTATTGATGGATAAACAGATGAATCGAGCGAAAAAATCGTAGGGGCGACAACTACTGGTTAAAGGCGTTTCTTTTTTGTAAATGGAACTAAATGGATGGTATGATCTTCGGAAATCAAACATTACTCCAAGACAAAAACGATTTGATGAGTAATTTAGTTTTAGCACCATTACATTCATTTCACGTAATTGGAAATAATTTAAAAGTAGTACAGACGCGTGAAACATATTGCAAAAAATCACTTATTACATTTCATGATTGATAAAAGTAATGAGTTCAAAAGTGTAATACGTAAAAGGCAGTAAATAATACCACCAATATTACCTGCGTTGCGATAATATGAGAAAGTAATTACCTACAGGTTGCGGATAAAATAACTTAATACTTTTCATAATTGAAAAATAGTAATGAGTTCAAAAGTGTAATTATGTAAAACACAGTAAACGTCGCTACCAGTATTACCCGCGTTGGGATAAAATGAGATAGTTTACGGAATTACCTATTGGTTCCAGATAGCAATCGTTCTGTTATTACGACTTTTCATGACTTATTTTTTTTATTTGAATAATACTATACGAATAGCAATAGTCATAATGACTGGGTCGATGATCGATCCTCCTTAATCATCGATGCAAGATAAAAGAAAGTAATTGACATCTAAAATTTTAATTGCAGACAACATTACGAGATATTTTTGCCTTACGAGTATATATATATTACTTCTTGTAGCAATGAAAAGGAATAAAGTTACTCCCACCTGCGACTGGTAAACTAATTGATTTTCATTGTTTGCGAGTGTAATACGGGGTTTTTAAGGCGCGTAGAAAATAGCAATGAGTTAAAAACTAGCAATGATTAACTTAATACAAAAATAATTCCTCTGGTGCAAGTCACGACATAAAATCGGTGAGATCCAGAACGCCGCTGGGGCGTACAATAAACCAAGTATTTTTTTCGATTCTGAATAAAGCTGCTCTGTAAATGTCAGAGAGGTCCCCGCCTAATCCCTCCGAGGAAAGGAAGTCAGAGATAGATAGTTTAAATAAATAGCGATCCGCAAATCTTAAACAAGTTCCCGCCGTTTCTGTACTGAGCTTAACTCAGAAGCCTGAACCAACTTAGCATTTGAATTTACTTTCAAGTAAAAACTTAGTAAGTTAATCGCAAAAACCAACAGGCACGTCCGGTACCCAGTTCTTTGGAGGCTAAATTCAAAGCTGTTACCAAATTAAATAGCAAACTGTAGCAAACAGTATTTCATTAGAGTAATTTGATTTTCACGCACGAATTCTTAAAGGGAAATAGAGAGAGTTGTGCAAGTTATTTATTTATATTATGGCAAATGCATTATAGTTGGCGAGATAAAAACTGGCGTGCGGCCAAGGGTGGGGTCAGGGCGTATGCGGAAGACAACACCCTGACAACACTAATGGTACATTCTGGCCTTGTTTTCTATAGGCTGAACTTACACAAAAGAGCAATAAACTATTTCGTTGTCCCCCTTCCATTGCCTTTCGTAGTATGCAGTCCGCACTGGCCGTGTTTTGAATAGCTTTCGCGAAGATGCGCTTTCGAATGTTCCCTTATTCCTGCCGTGTATAAAAGTGCAATTTGCCGTGAAATTGTGTTTTGTTCCGTTATTGTTTTAGGCTTACTCCAAAGCAGGTGCTGTCTTTCTATGTTGCCTTTCACGGAATTTCAGAAGTTTTAATAACGTGCTAAGACAATTAAATAAAAAAAGAATTTGATAATTATTGCTAAACATGTTGGGGCAATGGTTTGCATTTCTAAAAAAACAGTTGATTTAAAATATATTAATTTCGTCCATGATTCCTTTTCAAGCATCTTTCACAGGCTTTTTTCAATTTGTGGAGTTTTAGTACAAGAGGGTGCGACCAGTAAGATGAAATTTGAACAATTGTATTAAGGAACCTAATTCAGGCATCGTCATATAACTGTATACCATAAACCTGTTAATGAATAATTCACATCTTCAGTCAATACACCCACAGTTATGAAAGAGATGGAGTGTCCTTTTCATTTCCACGTCAAACCAACCGGCGATTACCAAATTACCCTGAGATAGACAATCTAAGATAGTGGGCTGCCGGGAATTCCGTTCCCATTTCGGCATAGGTGCCCGATCCGAGGCCGAGGCAGTGAATATGCATGTCACAGTAATTCACTCGGAATGAATGCATCCGTCCGCCGGCTGCCTACCTCCGCATGACCGATGTCACATAATAGATTGGCGCTTCAATTCTATTCTTTTGTCTATGGTCGGGCCTATGATGGTTGGATTCTACTACCCAATACACGGATGAAACATTATCAGCCACATAACGTCAACTGCTGGACGAGGGCCTCCCTCATTGATTTCTATGATCAATTGGGGGGGAAATGCCAATAATCGCCATGCTTTGCAGGCGGGTTGGCGATCGCAGTGTTGTAGTGGTTTAACTCACAGAGAGCGCTGCTGCCCGTCCTTTGAAGAGTTCCCTCGGTCGCCGCTTACGACCCCCAAGACGGGAATAGTTGGGCTGGGGTGATGACACATGCACTCTTTTCTCCGTCACCACACGAATTAATAGTGCACAAATAGTAATAAAAAAGTTCATTCTTATTGAGTAAGTGGTAAGTAATTTGATGAATTTGAACTTCCCCCGGGGTTAGGTTATACATTAATATGATTTTATTGTATCACTTACGCAAACCAATAGCTAAATCTTTTTTCGACGAAACGATACATTGTAGATACTATATTATATTATTGCGACGTCATAAGGGAATTCTCCTGTTGCAACAATCCTCACTTTTTATATTGGTTCATTGTTCAGGTTTTTTTCTATAACAGCGACTTTTTATGAGAATTGGTCAATCGTTTTGTCCACATTTTGCACTTCACAGTCGAATTCGACCACGGTTCAGCGGAAGACAGAGATTTTTCGAACAATCTCGGTACAACGATCAGAAAGAAAAATTATATTATGTATGCCGTTTCATTCGATAAAAGTTTCATTTCGATTGCTTTTGCAGCGTATGTGAGTTTCTAGTTTAGCTTAAAATTACTAGGAGTTGACGTATGAATTTCGTAACGGTTTAATTCGTCTTTTGAATTGGAACGGAAACAAGACGTTATTTTATTTGTAACCTTTGTATAATACGTTTTATGTATACTATAATACATTTCTGGGCAATTCCTTACTTGTTCTACAGAAACGACATTTAGTGTTCTTGGCAAATAATATTTAATAATCAACATATAAATCCCATTCGTGTTTTCACGGCGAAATGTCATCCGTACCAGGCGGAAATACCACAGATACAAATACCAATAGAGAATAAGCGCTTTGGGTCGACTTCTTTGGTGCAACCCGCCAGATTGTGGGATGACTTGCCGAAGTATGTGTTTCCAGTGCAGTATACTCTCATTATCTTCTAGTCACGGATGAACTTAATATCCTATCTTAGACCATATCATAGCTCTACACCAGTCACGAAGGTGTTCAAACGCTTGATTATTTGCAATACAAAAACATTTGACTTAATTAAACTTTTAATGATTTTGTACACCGCAACCTCAAGTAAAACAAGTCTTAAGGATAAAGGACATCGCAAAGAAACATAATTTAAACTATAGAACAGGGAAAGCTCCGTCGGGGAGTGGAAGAATAATTTTAAATAGGTAGCCAAGACGGGGCCAAGTGGAAAGTAATTTCAGTTACCGTAGCGTTCCTACCAGTTGTTTACGTCTCCTTAGTGGAATGAGCAATTTCGATAACGCATATTTTATAAAAATTGCTTGCGGCCTTAATGCTTTAGAAGAGTCGTAGACACAACGGGTGTCACAATTTGTACTTTGATACTTTGTCTCTTGTATGCTGTGTGTTGTTTCGATGTGTAGACCACGGTATACTGGTGCTGTCTGGATGACCGTCACTGTACCTGCGCTGCTTGCATCTAGCAGGCACGGAGATTGGATTTCCTTTGCGTATTATAAGGAAGTAGGTATGTATACACGTGCGCGAGCTCTAACTCTTTCGTTAAACAAGATTACCTTTTTTTCTAGACTCGCGTGTGTTATGAACTCTTTTAATATGATACTTAACTATGCTTGGAAAAATATTAGTCTGTTTAATGTTCTTTATATTCATAAGTTGCATATAAAATTCTGCTTGTTTTGCAAATAACTGAAGCCTACAATTGCATCAGGGGTAGGTAGAAGTCGCTAGTAATTGAGGTAGTAGGCTAGGTAATAGTAGGCTACGATTTAATATTTAATTGTATGTGTAGATAACATCGAATTATTAATTACTTTCTTTTAGTTGTAAACCAACTACGTTTGAAAGTCCGTAAATATTCGTTATTTATTTAAGACCATTTTAAAATAATAAATACAGACTTATATCGGCAACAACCTTCGTCAAAAATGTCGTGCCCTAAACAAATTCAATGTCGATAAATTAAAAAAAATAATATAAATGACATGTTGATATTACATGATAAAAATGACATTTTCACAACACAATTGTTAAAATGCCTTTCAATCCATGTGAAGTAGCTAAAGCACTTGTGTTATGGAAATCAGACAACGAAGTATACCTACTTACTTAAAAATATATTTTCTTTTTCTTTTAAATACATACATACATAAATAGAAACGTGACATCCTACAAGTACTTAAAACCTCATCACCAATACCTGCCAGTATTGAGAATCGAATCCACGATAAAAAGCAACCTCTTTGGAATAGAGGCATGAACACTGGACTGACCACTGCAACAACGGGCCCGTCGGAATGTGAGATGTATTTTTAGAATAACAGTCGAAATTAGCCGAATCAAAACGTTTGCATGGCGACCTCAGTTATACTGGACGAAACGTGACGTTTCAAATGTGAAGCACGTGTGTCTAAAATGTTTTCATGTCACAATTTCTCATATAATGCGAAAACTCGGCCGTAGTCAGCTACGTCCGCGACGCGTGGCGCACGCCGCCTACGTGGGGATCACTACCCTTACTTTATTGAATCACTCTTTATTTGAATGTCAAACTGTCATAAACTACTTGGCCCGTGACAAATTCACGTGAAACGCGGACTGTTCGACCCTGTAATTTTTCATCAATATTACAGTACTGTGCAGAGCAGGTTTGTTTTTACCACGACTTTAGTTTTGCGCTTTTTTTCGAATATTATTTTGAGCTGCCCTTTATAGGTCTATTGTACCAATATATGTAGGTATTTACAATCCCCTCAGCCTCACTGTATAGCGACGCGAACACAGAAAGGAGGAGGAGATGTCGGGTCAATATTCATCTACCAAAACAAACAATCGCTTGTTCATCATTGTGCTTACAAAAAAATCTCTACGGCATATTTAAGATGATTTGCGATGTAAAAGTTTGATATTGCAAGATTAATGCACAATAAGAGTTATCACCTGGTTGGTACATAGAAATGACATATTCAAGTCCCGGGCTTCGACGAATTGAACTGATAAACAGAACTATGTATAAATTGAACTAGCCTGTAAATTACCGACTTGAGTGGAAGGTAAATTCGTCGAAAAGCCGATAAATCATTACTACCGTATATAGTAAGTAAAAACTTTATATTTACATCAACTTCCGCGAATTGAGAAATGTTCCGACAATTCCATATCAGTAACTAGTTTTTTTTAATCCCTCTCCTACTGTCCAATTGCAAGGAAAATATTTCACTATTTTAATGTTATATTCTGAGCTTTAGCTTACATCATATGGGTGGTTAACGCATGCGCAAACGTTGAGAAAAAACCAACATACTACATAAATAACACTTTCGTAAGCCATAAAGTATCTCACGAGTGCATGACTCGAATTCTGGCCGGTTTCGCCGCGCGACGTGAATTTTAGTTGCTGACATTACTGACTTTTACTAGCCTAATAGTTTAATACCATTACTCCGGGGTCAAGGGAATGATCCGATGTGATTGGATAAGAAACAGAAATTATTCAAGAGAGAAAATGTGAAGACAAACAAATAGTTTCACAAACCAGCCCTAATATAGTGCATATTATATTAGGGATTCTACGAATTTATTATTTGTACCAGAGTTGCATGGAAACATAATAATATACTAGTATATATAATAATATACTGTTCCTTATAAACATTATAAAAACTATTTATTGTGGTATGATCCTGCCCGTGGTATGTAAATGAAATGCATCAGCAGCCTGACTTCCCAGCATGTCGTAGGAGCCGACTACGAGATCTGAAGATTTAGGTTCATTCAAGCTATAAGCTAGCAACTCATAACTGAAGGCCTATATCGAGATTCTTAAGTCCATGTTATACTAAATGTGGCCGAGGGTTCGTGTTCATAATAAGGTTCTGTCCTGGTTGTGTGTGTGAAAGACGCGAAAGAGGTTTTTCAGGATCCCAAAAAAAGAGGTCTATTGCCTTGCGGCGTATATGTATGGTCCTGTTATTTTCTGTCAAGTGGCATTCCAAAAAAATCAAACACTGTGCTAAGGCATGATAAGTACCAAAACTAGACACATCAAAAGTGTCTAGGGATCAAGTACATTTTAGAAGATTGCAATCAAGAATATATTTTACAAAAACTGATTCATTCATAATATATTCAAAATGTGGTGACAAGTCATTGTTACAGGCATGGGGAATTAGGTAGGAGACCAATCCAGAAGATTAGATTTGTTTTAAATAAATTAGATTTTTTTAGAGCTAAAAATGTTCTTGATCCCTAGACACTTTTGATGTGTGTATAAAAAGTACCTGCTTTTATATTTCCAATAGTATAGGTATGAAATAGGCAATAGTGAAGAAAAACATCGTGAAAACCACGTACCAAGTGTGTCAACTTGTACGACGTGCCTACCATCTATCACTTAGGCAATACCTGCGTCTCGCTTTGGGATTAAAAGAGAGTCTATTTATCTCATTTCCTTTTTGTTTTTCTTTCCAATATCAGTTCTTTCTTCCCGTTATTTATTACTACAGGAATTGTATTAGATTCTCGTGTAATCAATTCAAGGATATCCAGGAACCCTTTAGAATTGTCATTGAGGAAGAGTTCCGCGGAAAACGAGCGTCGATGGAGGCTGGGGACCACTGAAGAGCACTTTTCCAAGCTGCGAGGCCGATTTTTTAAACGTTTTTTTTTATTTACTGCGAAGTACGGTATTTACGTACTGCGGCGGCTCTCTCGCGGTATTTTCGTTGCTGATTGATGATGTGGTGCTACGGGAAAAAATACCCGTGTTCCCGCTCTATTTGCTAGGAACGGAATCTAAACATTGTATGGTGCGCTAAGCTGTTCGAGAGTGTTGGTGCACTATTTTACACTTTCGGTGGGAACAAAAGGAGGTGTTTGTTTTCATCTTCTGCATACATAAAATAAGTTTATGTACGAGTTTTTGCATCATGAACTGAAATATATATATACTTGTTTTTTTGGTACTGAGTTTTTTTTATAGAATAAACATAGGTTATTTTTGTTGTAGACCGAATCATTTGTAGAAGCTTAGAACTTTAGCATTTACTGCTAAAGTACTGCTTATGCTACTTTATTTCCTTTTTATCTCCTAATTTATGTAGGTAAATATGTTATACACGTACATTATATTCTGGTGACAAAAAGTCGTAAGCATAGAGATATTGTATATATGTATTGCTAATTATTGTAGCAGTAATATAATTACATATTATTCTCTTAATCAAAATTATGGGATATTTTTTTGTTAATGTTTTATTGCATGTTGTATTTAAACTAATGGTTCACTCGATTCAATTCATTCGAGAAAGACAATCTTAGCTGAGCCGCGTCAATGCAACTGAAAACTGTTATAGTCAAATACCCTATTCCATACCCTTTGATTTTTCATGATATGGACATATTGTGAGAACGTGCATTTGACACTAATTATTAATTTCACTAACTAGGGTATTTGACTATAACAGTTTTCAGTTGCATTGACGCGGCCCAGCTAAGATTGTCTTTCTCGAATTGGACTGGGTAATAGGTCCTAAACGGCTGTTAACTTGGAAATTCGACACTATTTTAGTTTTGTCTACAAATTTTACGACCCAGACGCCAAAAATGTATCTACTGTAGGCAAAATCCTATTTGTAATTTCTGGGTGTGAAAACGAAATAATTTCAGAGTCAAAACCCTAATAAAACAGTAATATTCGAAATGTGTCCTGTAATGGAGCGGTAATTAAAAAAGATAACCCTCAAGTAAAATAAAAAAACGGATCTCCGTAAAAAACCCGGGATAAACGTAGCTTCCTAAAAGCTGGTTCTGACGCGAATGGCGCTGGGATTTTTACAGTCAAATAATAAACTCTGGACTGGATATAAAACGTCGTCGTACTTGAAATTAGGGTATTAGAAAAAAAGAAAATACAAAGGGCCGCGTATTTGCGAATTTGCGGAAGTACAATGCGTAAAAACAAAATGAACGAAATACTTACCTGGAGCACAGATCTGCTTATGAACGAACGTTTATAGTATTTGTTATTAGCTGTACCTCGTGGTGTTACTCACATTTTTCGGTCAAGTAGTTTCAGAGCGTGATAAATAACTATCTACTGAAACGTAGCTCATGTTCGTCACACGAGTTACATTATGTGTAGTAGAGATTCATCTTTTATTTTGTACAACACACAGACAGGTATCATGCACGAGTAATCAGTTTATTTCATAGAATTTTATAGCCGTTATTCGAATCATGATACCTTGACATTGTATTGGAAACAATGATTGATCGACAATGTAATTGGTTAAACAATCAATATCTTCATTCTCAGCAGAGCTCGTCAGCTGATTTGATTGCGACGCTAGATTGATTATGTTTCAAGGATAACCGAGGATTAGCTACTATAGTGGACAATTTATCCTTCGAACGTCAGAACATGACGTAATATACAGTTCGTTCACGGTTATTTAAATTAGTAATATTGACACTATATTGTCAGTAGGCAAGTAGTTATCGGCTTTCCTCTACAGTTCGCAATAGTTGATCGGGACTCGGATGGACGTCGCCCCAGTAGTAACTACATAAGTTAAATCAACTGTCAAAAACTTTAGGTCCTTCCGCACAAGCCCAACACCAACCGCTTGGATTAGGTTCGCAGAAGAAGATTGTCAGTTATTCATTATAACAGCAACTAAGTAGGTAAGTATTAGCACATAAACCTTTTTTATTGACGTAAGATCGGCAAAGAAAGTGATATAATATCAATAAAGGACAGTTCTTATATTTTGACATGTAAAAAACGCGTTTAAGAATATAAAATTATAATTGTCGTATCGCAGTGTTTGCTACCAAACTCGTGTGAAACGGCTCTCCTTTTTTTACGGGATTTTTGTGCCTAACCGTCAGGTCTGAGAAACGGCCAACATCTGTTTTTGGCATACAGAGTAGAGAACCGGGGTAGGGTATTATTGACCAATACCAACCTTGTTATGCCAGCACAAGCTTTTGTAGGGATAGCCAATAATAACTAATATTGATATGATTGCCATGGATATACCCACCACCGAAATGTATTTTTTTTTAAATAATTTCTTGAATTTTTCAGGAGAATTGGTCCCTGTCTTGTCTTTTCGATCTCTCGAAGTTTAGGAATGTGATTTTGTCGGTATGAAATAGACAAAGGTACAGTACTAAAACTTTATAGCTTATGCTCGCACTCACCGCGAACTCCTTCTTGTTATTCAAGATATGCCATAAATTAAATTACTTCCTATTTCTTCTAATCTTTTCTCATGATGTTCCTGTCCCCGTCCCAATCTCAGTGACACAGAACTTGATATTTTCTTCCATTTAGATATAACATCAGCCGTTACGTGAGGCTGCTATTATTTTTAACAGAGTTTATCAATAAACGCCTTACAACAATTCCTGAGTTATATCCACCTACATTTTGAAATGGACAGGTATGGGCTGATGATGATGATGATGATGATCCACCTAAATTGAAATCATCAATTGTATGTCAAATAAGGAGTAACAATGGCGATTTCAGTGGATTTGTAACAAATTTACGTTACACCGCGTTATAGTAAAAATATAAGTGTACTAAGAATGTTTTTTTAGTTTTACTAAGAATGGAATCTGGCTGAACTTGAGCGAATGTTGACAAAGGAATGCGAGTTCGCTTTATTTTTGCTGAGCATAGTTTTGTCTCTTTTACATAAATACGATTAGAGCTAGACAAAAGTAGTCGACCCGTGTAATACATTCTTAAAAGAAACCTTAATAATATTGCATCTAAAGAATTCATTTATGACGATACTCAAAAGAAAATATATTTTACAAAAATGTCCTTGTAACTTGAAGCACAAAATAATGTATTACAATTTCGTATTTGACTGTGATTCCCCGATATTTTTCTTTATGCTAACTACGATGCGAACACTACCGGAAATTCGATCCTGAAACGAACTAAGGAGTCCATGCAGTCAATTCTTACTAATTTGTTTCTTCTTGCTAGAATGCTTGTAGCTTACAAAGTAGGTTTGCAAGCGAAAGAAACCGAAACTCATTATTTTAAAACACTATTTGTATTCTACCCGAATTCTGGGAAAGGTAGTGCTTTGTTAACACATGAAAATATATTACTCAGCAATGCTACTATTTTTCTGTAACTTAGCCCATGCTGATTTGGGATGTGAATAAAACGCATTAGCTGCTTCCTGGCATGCCGTCTGGTGCTGGATATTTAGATTTATTCGGGCTATGAGCTTGAATGTTCATATTGACAATCTTAACTTCTATTTTTGCTAAATGTGACCGGAGGGTCCTTGAGATCCTAAGGTTCTGTTCAACCCCTTTTGAGGATTACGGACGTGACGGGACGCGGATGGAGTGAAGGTGTGGCGTTTTTCAAACTAGTGGATCCGATAGACGTTGTCCTGTATTAACTGTAAATATCGATAACGTATAGTACAATTTTTCGGTGAAATTTTTTAACCTAACCTAACAATAAAAAAAGAGAACAAAAAACATTGCCAAATCGGTCCAGCCATTGACGCTTGTCGTCAAGGGAAATACTTATAGGGATTTATTTTTATACAATAAAGATGTGTTTTTTGAAGATTTTCTTGCGTTCCCAACGTTTTCCCCATAGAAATATTGTACCCTCAGTTAATACGCTTAGAGGTTGAGACTTTAAAAATCCTTTCATAGTGAGCACCCACGCTATAAAAGGAAGCTTTGTGCAGGATTTCAAGCTTCAAACCCCGGCTGATATGTCAGTCGGCCATTCTGTCAGTCGGCTTTTCCCTTTATGTAGGTATTTTTGATTTGGCCTAAGGGTTGATTTAGCACGGATACCCAGTTTGATTTTCCAATGAATTCGTTAGGACAAAAACTAGGTATTACATTTTGGAAACATAAAACATTTCCTATTCTTATTGTGGCTTGTCTTTTGATTATGACATTAATTTTTTTTTTAAATGGTTACTGCATAAAAGCTGGTTATATTTGTTTACAAATAGTCTGTACACGCATTATTTTTAAACTGCTTTTGGTCGATCGATTCGAATGTTATAATTATAGACTGTACCTCTAGTTATCTCATGCCATAAATAAAATGTGCTTATTGAAAAGATAAAAAGTCACGTCGGATAGAGAAATACTGCTTTAAATGTAAATATCTAAAGTACAAAAACTTTTTGCGTTTCTCGTCGGGTTCCCCGGGGCGTTTTCCCAGTATTACTACATACGTTTTGCGTCGCATTATCACCATCGTAGCTTAAACTTTTTTTCAAAAAAAAGGATTTGAGGACTAAAGTTTTCAAAAGCGAATACTATGCATTATACATGCTTCTTTCAGTTGTAATTTGAGTATAAAATAATAGTGGACTCGACAGACGTTGTCCAGTCTTAGCTTATTAAAAGGCGTTAAGTGTATTTTTTTTCTGAACTATTAATATTAATATAAAATTAGTATAACCTCCAGGATGGCCTGTGCGCAGCAGTGGATGTAATTTTTTTCTTTCATAAGAACCTTCTGCTGTCATTAATTAGCACAACAAAGGAAGAATGCCGCACCCGTTCCGGAGTAACATTACAACGAAAAGTGGCATTTATTTTTATATATATAGATGAAGTAGCTTTCGTTGTTATGACATTCCTAAACCGATACCCCTAAGACCCAGCTATAATTGTTTTATGGAATACGGCCCAGGCTTTTTGTGCCAAGTTTATAACTCTCAGCATAAAGGTCATGTTGCTTTTTATATTGATATTCTGACATATTGTGATTTAACTTCGTCATGTCCAGAGGGTCAAACTTGCTACATTATCGTAGTTGCATCGCTCTGCTGACGCAACTGTGATATTTGCTAAGGCTCAAGGTAGAACGATATTGACTAAACGAGCGATGCACGTCGTTTGACACTGTGATTCCAGAGCGACGCAACTAAGAGAGGGTTGCATACTTGGCCCCATATTTTTTTTAACATTTTTATTGTACGGAACCCTTTGAGCGCGATTCCAACTTGGACTTTTTTTACCTGTTTTTCTTTTTTGTCAGCATAACCAGCGCGCTACATGTTTTCGCTACAATAAATTTATTTTCTTTTGTATCCGAAACAATAATTAGTTACTTATTTATAACTTCAAACTGAAATAGTACAAGAACCTAAGAAAATTAAAAATAAACAGCAATTAAGGCGTATACCTTATAGTAAAAATTAATTCGTATAAGAAGGAGCTGAAAATAGGAATTTACAAATAGATTGTTGGATATTTCTATAAACGCCGCTTTAATTCCTATAATGATGGCTAAAAAATAACTACAATATTTTAAGCCAAATTATATGTCAGGTAAGGCAGTGACCTAAGGATAAGAGTATCTAATATGAAGTGTTTAGTGGTTCGATTCCGCACTGTTTCAGATGTATTTTGTTTAAGATGAATTTATGTAGGTATATTCATCATCATCATCATGATGCTTTTTTTGAAATATTCTTCATTTTCCAAATAAAGCATTTGTTTTATTTCCTTCATGTGTGAGTTTTAAATACTGTGTGTAAAAGAACTTCTTAGAAATGATGTTGGGTTCGTCAATATAAACAACTTCTATTATGGCGACAAAACGAAAAAAAAAATGTTTTCCACCCCACACAAAATACATCTGAAATCTGCAATACAATACAATCTGCAAACGAAAATCCGTATATTTCCTTCTGGGTCCTTTAGTAAGTTTAATAATTCCCATATTGGACAAAATATAGCCAGTTCTTCTACGTCTGTGATTGGCTGACAGCTTCTCGCCCATTATTCCCATTCGCACTTCAAATGCTCTTTTGATCATATCCTAGTCTATTGAAAGTATTTGAAAGAAACACAAAGCATATTGGTTCTGTATACTATACCGGGGTTTCGTATCAAAAAAAGGCTGTGTCGTCAACCTCAACGATGTGCCAAGGTGTATCAAGCTCAAATTAACTTCTACGTCTGTGATTGGCTGACAGCTTCTCGCCCATTATTCCCATTCGCACTTCAAATGCTCTTTTGATCATATCCTAGTCTATTGAAAGTATTTGAAAGAAACACAAAGCATATTGGTTCTGTATACTATACCGGGGTTTCGTATCAAAAAAAGGCTGTGTCGTCAACCTCAACGATGTGCCAAGGTGTATCAAGCTCAAATTAACTTATCAGTAGTAATAATATCCAGTATGCTGTAACTACACTCGTGAGCAAAAATTCCGGGTTACACATAATTATATGTTCACAACACATCTAAATATCCTCAAATCGAGGAGAGCTAGCCGAGTAACAGAAACTTTATTTTCAAAGACAATGAAATAGCGTAAACGAAAGTCATGAAGTAAATTGTTGTATATTAGCACTTTCCGAAATACATAATGTATTGATCACAAGCGCAGTTTCAGTATAAGTAAATAAGTGGCAGCGTGTAACCTGTAAGAGGGTTAATCTTTCAACTCTAACTAGAAAAATCTTGGGCAACACATCTAAAAAACATTACCAGAGTTAGGAAAAAAAGTACAACAAGAAAAAAGCCTCCAACGCTCTGAATAAATTAACGTAGCACCTTAAGTACGGTAAAACATTCATGAAACACGACGCTAAGATGCACTTCATTCGCCGCGCTTCCGAAAGGTGCATAAAGTGAAGGGTGAAAAAACGGAATTGCATCGAGAAAACTATAAAACTGGCACAGTAAAGTAAACTTTACTTTGTCGGCCAATAAACTGGGATGTATGCTTAAGTGTGAACTTACCCTATACAGTGTTGCGCTGGAGTATATCTGACACGCGATCTCACGTCGACAACCATCAGCATTACATCGGCAAGTGTCAAATAAAACTTGAGAAACCTGGCCCGCTCGACCGGCTACACAACGCCAATGCTACTCCAAAGCCAAATGAATCCTATTCCAGAAGGGGATAAGTGTCAGTATGGTGTGACACTCAGACATATTTGTGGAGTAAGAGCCCGCAGGATTATGATTGGATTCCTGCGTTGATTGAACGTCGCCTGCGCTTAGGTTTAACTCAGACGTACGGAATATTATTTATTTTCTTTTATATTTAGAGAAGAATATTACGAAAAGAACAAAATTTGTTGATAATAAATTAAATGCCATGTCTAGAATTCTTATATTTCAAGAGCATTCCAAATTAGTAACAACCGAAGGTTAGCATATAGACATAGACTTATCCCCATCGATGGTAGCCGCAGTTTATCCCGTTCCCATGGGATATTCGGGTTGAAATACAGTATCTGTATTGTCTGATGTCTTTTATATGTTACTCTGATGTTTAATTAAATCCCGTTCAGCAGTTTTAGCGTTAAAGATTATCAAACATCCAAACTTTCACGTTTATGATTAGTAACATGTTTTGGGCCCCGTGATTAACCTTTAACCTCATGCTTCAGGTATTTTTTAAGGATTCCTTATTCCTTGAATAGTAATAAAACTAGTGTCTGTATTTTTACCTGTTAAACAGAATAAAGCGTTCAGTCCTTCAGTTCATTTTACAGCGATTTTCTTTTTACATTTTTCATTAATTCCGTGCTGACGCCGCAACTTATGTAAGTAATTGACATTTGTCGCGTTTGCGAAACTCCAGAAGAGACATTTTAGTGTAATAGATAGATTTAATTATTTAGGATTCATTAAGCTATAGATTTGGGAAATTAATCTTATAAGCAATGTTTTCATGTGACATACGGAGAAAATTTAGTAATACCTCTGCCTAAACCATAATGGGATAATGTTCGTGGCTTGTATGTATGTATGTATGTTAATATTATTCGAAATACTACATTTTGCAGTGCGTATACCGAATATGTTAGATGAAGGCCAACAAAAGCCAACCTTTTTTCTATATACGGCCGCTTCAATAAACTCGATCAACAGAAAAACAATTCCGGCCGGTCGGTCGGTTTGTTTTTTTATAAATCCTGAAATTTTCGAATAAATCCCTGTCGCGTTGCACAAAACTAATCGGAGCTGGCGGTCGGCGGCGGCGGCGGTGGCGGTCTGGCGCGCGATACATACAAATTGTCGTAGCGCTCTCGTAGCACTGCGTAGCGCTCACGTAGCACTTCGTAGCATTATTGTAGCTGGTTTATAAGTAGGTACTATTTTGTAGGTTTCGTACCTAGTTGTTTCCAATAACATTGCGCCTTTGTCAGTCCTCAGTATTTGACGTAAAATTCACAAGAAAAGTTGAGTTTGGTATATCTTCGGAATAGTTTACTTAGTAAGGGCCTATTATAAACTAAGCTTGGGACGTATGCGCATCACTCTCTCCTCACTTAAATTCTCACTTTTTACTTCGCATTCAATAGATATCTGTCCAACAGTTTGATTTACCAAGCAGACTTCAAACATTATTTTTTTCATACCTTTTGAATTTTATTTCGTAGAAACAACTATCACTAATAGGTAAATATTGTACAGTGTAAAGGTCCTGCCATAATTGCTGGCGGCATGTTTCTGTGGCAATTACACGTAGTTAGAAACACGTCGCTACCAATTATCAAAGCATTCAATTTTAAAATTATTACTGGAATCTTTCTCGTGCCAGTAAAAATCATGCGACCAATAGCAGCAAGTGTGTATATAGCCTTATAAATTGTTGTGTAAATCAGAAACAGACATTGATTAGTCTGGTTTCACCAGCGATCGCGACTACCGCGTTTATTCACATTTCATCTATCAGATGTTGATTGATTAATGACATTCAGTTAAAAATATGCTTATTGTTTTGATGTTGTCCATGTAGCAAAGGCAAAAAAAGTCACACCTTAAAGGAGTTGCTTTGCTTTTTTTTTTCATCATAACTTAATCTCACAAAAAAGTTAACATCGTCTCTGAACTATTTCACCAAATCGATTTGGTGACTAGGGGGGAACTCTGAGGGACAAGCAACGACAAAGGATGTGTATTGCTGGCTACATTACTTTCGTTTCACTGGCCCTTAGCAAAAGAGCGACGCATATCGTTTGGCGCTACGATGCCGGAGCGATGCACCTACGAGTGTGTAGCATATTTGACAGGACATTTGTTAAAAAGGATCACTGGTCTGTGGATTATTATGTGAGAGCAACAGCGCTATTCCAATAGAAGAAACCTTCTTTCACTACTCATTTTATTTACATTGTTTCTCAACACCAACAGAACATTTGACGAATTCCGCATCATAAATTTAAAATTAAATTTCGTAATGAGAAGCCATTTTCTAACTTCTAATTTACCTTAAGTAACCAAATACCACAGTTGCACTACGACAAGTGATAGAAAGAGACAACGGCGTGGTTTTAACAAAAGTGTGTGGTTTTTAAAGTATAAAAATAAAATATTAAAGGTCAAATAAGTTTTGTGTCTAAAGTGGTCTTAAAATTTTATGATATTTCGCGTGTAGGTAAACAAAACACGTATAAGGTGAAGCTTTCGATAGGTATCGAAATTGCACCAAGACGAAATTCCAAAGAGCAGATCTATAAATCTAGATGTTAGAGATCAGGTTCGCTATATTGTTTCAAGTAGAGGTCAACTTCAGAAATACTTAATATCTTTGACAAATTTCTAGTTTTCACCATTCAGTTTTGGCAAATTGCGTCTTAATTTGAGCGAAAGGTATTATGAAAAAGAAAAATTGGCCACTCGGTAGATACTTGAATAAAAAATCATTAAGTCTGTCAATTGGGTAAAGTGTGTTTCTTTGTTAATTAATAGATGTTTTGCGAGAGTCAAATATTTTTTTTATCTACGCTTTTATCGTGACGTGAGTAAATTTAAGTGATGAGCGTTTTCCATTCGAAGCGAACGTCTATTGCTTATGTGAAAAAAATGTAAGGAAAGACACTATTTTTTAAAATCGTTTTTGTATTGCGTGTAAGACAGTCCGGATAATATATATATCCATCCGGATAATATGTATAACAAATACTAAACTATAAGTGATAACAGAAAAAGTCTATTCTCATAGTGGGCTTGTGCGCAGAATATAAAACAGGAAACAAATCGTCTATGTATTATATAATGAATTGAATAGAATATGTTATTTCCTTTAAAAAAAATTACAAATTACACCATTATTAAAAAACTGGTCTCTAAACCCCTTGTTATGGACGCCCGGTTCGAAATAGTACCTTTATACAATAGTTGTTGGTAAGGCGGCCTGAACATATTCAATACATTCGGTTGTGACGATATTTAGGTACAATAATTCCCGACAAACTGTACAATGTATGTAGACATTAAATATTAAGGAAAGTACTTGTAGGCAACTTTCCAACTTAAATAAATTTGACCCCGGCTTTAATTATCGACTTGCCATAAAGTTATTGAAATAATTAAAACTTAACAAATACCTACTAACTGTTGCAAACTAAATATTTGTACACTGCTTCTATTTAATACCTTATTAATAATAGAAGCACCTTTTAGGTATAATGTAATAAGGTATTAAACATAAGCAATGTATGTACCTAAGGTATAATTCGTAGAAGGTATAATTATTAATACCTTATTAAATACAAGCACCTTTTCGGTATGACGCCAAAATTCAATTGATGTTTTGGATGTTTGTTACTCTTTCGCGCAAAAACAGAAACAGTATAGAACGGCTATCTGAAACCACCCATTAGAAAATTCTGAGGTAACCAGCTTGAAATAACGTACAGGCGAATTGAAAACCTCAACTGTTTTTGAAGTTGGTTTCACCTACTACAGGTGTGAAGGTATAGAATTGGCTATTACTGATACAGTGTGCTCGGTCGACAATGTGACTGTCCTTTGGGAAAACTGTCGATGACATTAATAATTCCGGGACATTTCACACTTAGCATGAACGCAAACTAGGATATACGAGTATATTTTATGGGTCTTACTAATAATGGCGGAATTGCTATTTCGAAGATACACAAAGCTGAACTTAACTTGTCAGTTGTATGTCAAATACGGAATAACCAGTTCAAGTAGACCTGTAATAACCGTTGTGTAAGTGACAACGCGTTTATTGGTAAGGGGGTATATGTATTATGAGTGTCCGAGACTACATACGAATACGTAGGTACAGTCAGGAATTTGGTCTACCATCCTAAGGTTGAACGTCATATGTATGTATTGTATTTTATAT